>JAGKTI010022572.1:0-15196 GCA_018397915.1 Birgus latro
TGACATTGAGAGAGACATTCATTCCTTTCTAGGAAATACATTAGGCGTGTGTTGACCATTTTCTCAAATAGTTTGCACAAGCAGGATGTTACCAAGGGACTGTTGCCTGTCTTCCTCGGCTTCTGGAACGGCAGAACAATAGCCTCACGCCAAGAGGTGGGAAGAGAAGATTCCCTCCAGATTTTATTAAAAAGGCTGAGGAGAAAGGACAAAGCATCCTTATCCAAGTGTTGGAGCATCACGTTAGGAATATCATCCGGCCTTGGTGAGGTGTCATGACAGAGGGAAAGGGCAGATTGGAGTTCGCAAAAAGAAAATGGGAGGTTGTAGGACTCCACACTCCCTGAACGGAAGTCCAGCACTCTTGCCTCCTCTATCTCCCGTCGTCTGGCAAAAATTGGTGAGGTAGTGTCTCTTTGACTGACCGCCGCAAAGGCAGACGCAAAAATATCGGCCACAGCTGCAGGATCACCAACAGGCTCACCATTAGACATCAGCACAGGGGACCTGCCTTGATTGAACTTTCCCGAAATCTTTCGCACCCTCTTCCACACCTGAGACATTGGTGTCTTTGAGTTAACAGATGACACATATGCCATCCATGAATCCCGCTTAGCTTGTTTCAGTACTCGACGAGCCTTAGCCCGCGCCCATCTGAACTCGGCAAGATTATGCTCCGTCCTGCATCTTCGATAACGGGAGAAAGCTAACTTCTTAGCATGTACAGCTATGGTGCATTCCTCATTCCACCACGGGACAGGTCGGTAGCGATACGTGCCAGAAGTTTTGGGAACAGCATGAAGGGCAGCAGAATGCAGAAGGGAGGTAAAGAATGAAACAGCCTCATCAATATGTGGAAAGTCTTCGACTGAGACATTAATAGAAATCAGAGAAGAGAAAAGGGACCAGTCTGCCTTATTCACTTTCCACCTCGGTAAACGAGAACAGGGACTAGACACTGCTGCAGTGAGAAGGATGGGAAAGTGGTCACTTCCATGGAGATCCTCCAGAACCCCCCAGGTAAAATCCAGAAGACAGTCAGGAGAGCAGATTGAGAGGTCAATAGCAGTAAATGAACCCGTCTGGGGGTGAAAATGTGCAGACGCCCCAGTATTGAGCAGGGCAAGATCCTCATCCTC
Organism: Birgus latro; assembly: GCA_018397915.1. Lineage (NCBI taxonomy): Eukaryota > Metazoa > Arthropoda > Malacostraca > Decapoda > Coenobitidae > Birgus > Birgus latro. Next base: position 1,140 of record JAGKTI010022572.1, read on the forward strand.
CAATAAGGACGCCAACAAACTCCCACGTTGGTTAGTAAGACAGTCACCCCACAAAGGGTGGCGACCATTGAAGTCTCCCAAGAGAAGAAAGGGCTTAGGTAACTGGCCAAGAAGGTTCTCAAGTTCAACCCTATCAACTGCTGTGTTGGGTGGTAAATAAATGGAACATACTGTGTACCAGCAGTGGGCATACAATCGCACAGCTACACACTGGAGGTCAGACTGGAGGTAGTCTTGCTGATGAGGGATGTCAGCTCTCACCAAAACAGCACTACCCCCAACAGGACCCTGGGTTGGTGTTGAGTAAAAAGCAGTGTACCCAGGTGGTGCATGGGGGGTGGCAAATCCTACAAGAGTTTCCTGGAGAAATATACACATAGGGGGACAGGTCAGGAGGGTCTGCAGTTCCTCCCAATTACCTTGCAGCCCTCGACAGTTCCATTGTATTATACTGGCTGAGAATGCCATAGTTCCCATAGTGAAGGATGGATCAGGATGAGGGACGAGACAGTCTTGCCCCCCCAGCGGGTTTGGGTTTATGCTTTGGAGAGCCCTTTGGAGGAGCCTGCCCAGCACCAGGAACCCTCACCCTCTGTCGAAAGGCCTATAGTAAACGGGAGGACGAGGAAGTGAGTTGTACCACACTCTTTCTTGGAGTGGGCAGACCAGTTTGCTTGGAAGGCGGCTTGATGGCCGCCTTTGGAGGTGGAGGACGGTCAGTGTCCCCACCAGAAGCCCCAGAAGTGGAAGTAGAGTCCACAGGACTCGAATCATTAGAGGAGGCCATCCCATGCTTCAGATCTGAGGTACCTATGGTCTGTCTAACAACATCCCCAGGTGGAGATGGGGCCAGAGGTGAACCATCAGCATCAGTTGTCACATTGCTAGATCCCTCTTGCTGCTGGGCAGAGGGAACATTAGGGGTGTCGACAGAAGTGTCGACAACTGAGACCTTAAGTGGCCGATCTTCATGAGCAGAAGACTGAAGAACAACGATGATGTTTGCCAGATACAGATGGAGCCTTGGGCACACTGGCTATGACGGGAGGAGGAGTCTGGTCAACGTGGACTTCTGCCACAACCACAGAAGTGAGCAAGTCATCAGCCACCGACGTGCGGGTGGAAACAGTCGGAGTAGTGGTCAGGCAATCATTACTCGCACAAACAGTACTAACTGTTGGGACAGCATTATGCACAGCATGAGTTGAAGGAGTGGGTACTGGAATGGGGCGAGGCTGCCTCTGAGATACAGGGCGATGCACTGGTGTCCTAGAAAGGACAGAAGCATAAGTAACCCCTGGCTGGAAGAAGCATGTCTGGGCTCTTCTCTTTGCTTCAGGAAATGAAACCCTCTCACGGGTACGTATGGACAATATCTATTTTTCCAGGCAGTACCTAGGACAGTTTTTCGAAGAGACAGCATGAGGACCTCCACAGTGATAGCATTTTAGGGGTCCTGGACAATCACTATTATGGCTTGATCCGCCACATGAGACACAAACACCAGGTAAGCCATCCTGTGCATGACGGCAAAATCGGCTTACATGCCCATACCCCTGACAGTGGAAACAACGCTTTGGGGTTGGCACATATGGCTTCACGGGAAGCGACAGCCAAGCCAGTTTCACAGTTGTAGGCATCGTTAATTTGTCAAAAGTTAGAAACAAGGTCGAGGTCGGGGTTAAAATCCCATCAGTTTTCTTCTGAAGGCGCTCAACCTTTATCACACAAGATGATCGGAGTTCTTTCAATAGCCGTGCCTCAGAGTACCGGAGGAGGTCTCGGGAAAATATGACTCCTTTTGACTGGTTAAAACTGCCATGTGGAGGTCATGCATGAAATGGCTGCATTGGACACTATGGTAAGATCTCTTAAACTGGAACTCTCTTCCGGGAAGGACACTTCAACCAGGAGACTTCCATCCCCTTGGGAAGAGATCCTCTGTTCTCTTCCACATCCTGAAACGATGGCACGGTGCATATCAAAAACATCAATATTTTGTATAGACCCACCGGAAGCAGATCTAATAACAAGATATTTTGCGTAAGACGCTGCCACTGTGTCAACTGGGGCCAACCCCAGAGCCATACCCCTCCAACGAGAACGCCTCCTAGACCCAGCTGAACGCTGGGGCAGAGGAGGATATTCTCCAGGGGCCTCGTAGGGCTCAAGAGTGGTAATTAGCGAAGTTTGAGCGGAATGACCAGGGACAGATGCATAGCCGTCAACTTTATTTTGAATTACTTCTTCCATTTATACCTCAAAATTACTTCATTCCCCCACCCCTCCACCCACCATGGAGCCCAACAACGGGAGGTCATATGCCAGGGATAACACCACTGGCAACCCCAGAGGTAGCGGAAGAATATACGCAGGTAACCACTGGGGGATCTGGACAAGTGTGACTCCAGGACGATAGGAGCCACTACGCCCCCCAGTGCCCACTTGACCCTAGCCAACGCACGACCAGCCGACTGACCTGGTCGGGCCCAAGCAGGCCGCCCATCTAGCCAGAATAAGGGACCAAAGAGGTGTATTGCTAGCTGCAGGGCGCATCATGCAGCATCGCTCAACCTCCAGGACTTCCGTCTCCCAGCATTACGGGACGCCACGCACGGCAAACACGTGGGGAGGCAACAGTCCCACCCTAGATGGCAACCGGGCTGGGACTAACATCACCAGCGGGCCTCCTCCACTAGTGATGTAGGGGGTGCTTGGTCCATGAGGGCGACAAATGCCGAACCCTACAAAGGTAGGCAAGCCCCCAAAGTAGGTGGCACCGCCAACCACGCTTCAAGCCCCGCCACCACGTCAAGGTGACCCCCTGCAGCGGGGTCATAAGAGAGGAGAAGGTGCTCTAAAACAGGACCACAGATGGAAAGATGGTGATGCTGAAGAGGCAGGCATTGGCCAGAGTTACCCATCTGTTTAATGCACATAATTTGGGCCCGAAGCGCACAGAACAGCAGCTCAAAAAAGCTTGGGAGCGGCTGAAAGTCAAGTGTGTTCAAACAGATTGAAATTTTACATAACTTGGATGACAGTATGGTGTGCGAGATAAATTTCAATGTTAGTAATAGTAGCCTGTCAGTATTAGAACCTAATGTTATAAGCTTACAACTGTTGCTTTTAATCCACAAACATAAGTCACATTTTGTTGTAGTTAATATAAGAATGGGAGTTGCAAAGGTTGGTGAATGAGTTTGGTACAGTTAGTAAGTGGAGTTATCTGAAAGTTAATGTAAACAGGAGCAAAATTATGGTGTTTGAGAGAGGTGAGGTCACAGAATGTACAGTGAGGCTGAATGGTGAAAATAGGGAGATGCGAGTGCTTTCAAATACAAGTGATTAGGGAGTGTGATGAGTAAGGTTGGCAATTTCGGGGATGAAGTGCTTGAAAGGATTAGGTGAGAAGCTGAGGTTTGGGGCATTCCCACGGACCCGCTCAGTGGGGAGGCATGATGCTGGCCCTGACCTTCCTTAACCCGCTTAGTCCCCCCGACCCCTTTTTTTCACGCTTAGACCCACCTACGTGCAGCGTACATCACTCAGTTGTAAGGCCTGTCGTTTGCACAATTTTCAAGATTTGTGGGTGATTTTTGGTAAGCTTGCATGGGAGACCTTCCTCTACGTGCTGTCAAACGGGGATACTGCCTGGCCCTACCCGACCCCCCCCCCTTCCCCTCCACACTCGGCAATTCATCTGTTAGCAGTAACCTGGCCAGTAAAGACATGTTGCTCCACGGTATCTTCAAGACGAACTTCACGGTGAAAGTGATTCCTGAGGTGGAGGACAAAGAAATGAAGAAGGTAGAGGAAGAAACAAACAGAAGTGATGAGGTTGTAATATCGTAAAGAAAGTTGCTATTTATTGGTGTTTTTGGTGAGCGAACAATGCTTATATGACCTATATTATTGTGTGAAAACCAATGTAGTCTTGTACTACATATAAATTCGTACCAAATAAATAAATAAATATGTAATTTAAAGTGGCTTGAATTAGTTAACCCTTCCATAGTTCATTTTCTTTGATGCCAGGTACCCTGAGAGAGAATGGAAAGGTAAGACTGAATGTCACCTGTAGCAACATTTATAAGCTCAGGAGGGCTATTTCTCTATGAATTTTCGATGTTTCTCACCAAAAGCAAAGGTTTGAGACAAAAAAGGACAGGCTGAAAATCGGTCGGGTTCTGAGGGTGTTTCGTATAGAATCGGTCGGGACTGGGCATGTTAACGGGGTCTGTTCAGTCAGACGACTTGGGGAATGAAAACAACAACAACTTTTTCTCCAACTTCATCCGAATTATTTGCGTTATATCGACAATTTGCAACACAATTTATAATTAGTTTATCAGTCTGTGGTACCGGTTGTAATTATACAGTATCAAGTAAAAATCAATTGGAAGTTTAACTAATACAGTTGACCGAGGGAAATGTACAGCTACAGTGATATTCTAAATAGAAGGAAATTGTCAGATATTGTCCTAAACTATTATATATTCAACGTTTATTAACTATTGGGCAAAACAAAAACGTGCAGTGAAAAGGCGCGAACAGATGAACACTTTTGGTGGTCCCCCTCCTGCAGAAATACCCAAGGATGCAGACAAGGTTCTCACTATTCTTGGCCCTGATACTGAAGACCTTGAGTGCCAATATGATAATGATGCCATGTCATCTAGGGGTAAGTGACCAGTACTGTCATAGTTATGACTAACACAATTGGTTGATATTGATGGTAATTTAGAAATATCATTAAAAATATATTTAGCCATCGTTGAAAGCAGTGATAAGAAACAGGAAGGTGAGCATGGAAGTGAAAAAGTTGTTACATGACAGTATTGTGATACCAACTCTGACATATGGAAGTGAAGCTTGGACCCTGTTGGAAGGATAGAAGTCAAGAGTGAGAGCAGTGGAAATGAGTTATTTGAGAGGAGCATGTGGAGTCACATGGAGAGACAGACTAACAAATGAGGAAGTGAAGGAGCGTTGTGGTGTGGTTGAGGACGTGATGGGAAGCGTTAGGAGAAACACGTTAAGGTGGTTTGGGCATGTGGAGAGGATGGAGAGTGAAAGATTGACGAGGAGAGTGTATGTGAGTGAGGTGGAGGGGGCGAGAGGGAGGGGGAGGCCGAGGATGAGATGGAGGGATGGAGTGGAGAGGTATATGAGAGAGGGGGGTGTGAGTTGGAAGCGTGGTAGTGAAATGGCAGGGGACGGAGTGACATAGAGGCGATTTGTTTGTGGCCACCCCGTTCGGGATTGAGGCGTCTGTCAATAGATAGATAGATAGATAGAAGTATGTTATAAAAGCATCTTACTTTAATAAAAATCTGTGCACTATACAGTATTTGTGACTTCCAGTGCCAAGGCTTCGTTGTGAAAAGTGCCTTATACTGTTGTGAAGAGTACAGTACTGTTTTTTTCTGTTAGCTTAAGTTAAACAATTCTATACATCAATATACTACAGTAAAGTGCATTTATTCTCAGCCAAGTTGCACCGACATGGTCAGCTCATCTCATTTACCAAGTCTTTCATTGCATGAGATAAGATGTTTGATAAAATAAACATATACAATAAATAACGTGGTTTAGGACCATGCAGTCCTGTGGTCATGCTTGTTCGTATCTTGTGAACTCTTGCAGTACCTACCACACACAATTTGTTCAACAGGTCACAAACTAATGGGCTTGGCATGCACTCAGTGCTTCAGCTGCTGGAATAAAAGCTCCCCAACACCATGTAGAAGTGTTTTGGATGCTATCGTTCCGTTTCCTGTTTGCATGTGGGATATAAGCTTGCTATATGATGGATGGACCTACTCTTGGGACCTGATGTGGTGGTGTCTTCGCTTGTACAGTAGATCCTCGTTATGACGAACTTCGGTATAACGGAATCGCGATACAGGGTAAAAAAAAAAAATTCCATTATCACTTAAAACATACAGGAAAATTCCAGTATTATGAAAGGTTTTTCCATTTACACGTGTTGCACCATTTGGCACCCAGCTGTTTTTTTTTTTTATGTGCAGTATTTTGCACTGTTATGTATTCATTTCTGCATATTATGATAGGAATGTGTTACCAGTGTTGTTGCATCTGTGTCTTTAGATCACATGTGAACTACAATACTCACAAAATTGCCGATTTGGTATAGATCAGAGTTACTTCTGTTATAGTGGAATTTCACTATAACGGAAAGGGGGTTGGCTGAATCATTCCGTTATAATGAGGGTCTACTGTAGGTCCACCCCCCAAGGTTGACAATCAAAGAGAGATGACAACCTAAGAGGCCAAACCGCTGCACACACACCCTGCATGTCAATGTTTTAACTAGGATTTTTTTTTTTAATCCTATTAAATATTGATTACCACCACTCGCTAATGCCTCTCTTTCATATAGTTCACAGATGTTAATACCGTACCAGGCGAAAGATTCAGAAAACCGTGACAGTAGATAGTGTAGGTAGCTGTACATCTATAGTGATTTTATCTTGCATTAACTAATTTACTTCTCCACTGACAGCCAACTCCTACTCCACATCTACTTCTGAAGTGGTGATGACTTTGGAGATAAATGAGGACCAAATTATCCTGCCGGAGGAGGAGGGACGTCCAATACAAGAACAACAATCACTAATAAGACCAGCTGCTGCATCCATCCCTTCCTGTTCAAACGAAAATACCGTGCCGAAGGAAGGAACTCCAGGTCCAACCACACAAAAGAGACCAGCTTCAGCATCTATTTCTTCCTCTTCAGACAAAAAAAGGAAGACAACAAGCAGAAGGTCACTGTTTAACAGTGACGATTTTAATGACATGTCTTTTATGAAAAAAAAGGAAGGAACTGCAATTGCAGCTGTTGGAACGCAGGAAATATTTGCTAGAATTACAGATAAAGGACATGGAGATTAGGGTGGAAAAAGCTAAAATTCTGAGAGAAATCGCTAAAACAAAGCTCACCAAAGAAAAGCATAATTGTAAATGTGTACAGTAAACTCATGATATAACAAATATTTGATATAGAGGAATCTTGAAGTAAGGGATTGATTGTTTTCTGTTTTATCCATAATTTCAAGGGGAAATGACCATACAATCAAAGTATACTGAAATTCTTTAAATTCAAGTATGATTCTAGAAAACTGTTTAATTCCATGTAACAACCACTTAACACATTTAACATACGTTTAATTTTTACTTTTGAGTTCACTGTTCTTTACAACTTACAGGTCCCCTAAGTTCTTTGTTACAGTTACTTTGAGTGGTTTATAAGACGGCACTGCATCAGGTCGTGTATATTACCATGGGGACAAATAAACATATTACTGTATTCTATTTTTTATTTTAATAACCACTAATGAAGTTATTTTTTCTACCTACTGTACAGAAACACCTGGTTATAAGTTGAGTAAAAAAACAAAAAATCTCGACTAACATCTAAACAGGCAAAAACAACACCAAAAGACAAACTTATAACGAGGACCTACTATATAATTCCTGTGATATTTTAGAGTCAAATAATTTCCTCTGAAGACCTCTAATACATTTAACTTAAAAACATTCAAGTTACAGACATTCAGAGGTACGAAGTGCTGTAAACAAGAACTCTCTTCTTAGAGATACAAAAGTGGTGTAAACAAGCGCTCTCTTTTTAGAAATACAAAGTGCTGTAAATAAGAACTCTCTTTTTAGGGATACAGAGTGCTGTAAACAAGAACTCCTTTTCAAGGTATGGTAAAGACACCTTATGCACAACCTCTTGGAATGGCACCTGTTCGTAAGTTGGGGACTTACTGTAAACAGCACACTAGGTGGCTACAACATGACATGGTACTGCAATATGTCAAAAGTTATCCCTAATTATTTGTTGCTTCAATCTCCCTTGTAAATTACCACGTACCTGTACTGGCACCTCATTAGGGAGAACATGGTGATTGATGTCTCCTAATTCTCCATCTTCAGGCAAAACCAGTTTAGTTAAAATAACTTCATTATGAAGTACAATGGAAGCAACAATGATAGCTTTAGTGGTTTCTAGTTCTGTTCTAACTTACTTTCCTAAGTATGAAAATCTCCTCTTCAAAACACCAAATGCCCGTTCAATTGTATTTCTGATTTTGGCATGACATGTTATATGCATCCTCTTGTGCATTGCTTGGAGATGACACTGGGGTCAGTAGGTATGTTTTCAAGGAATATCCACTGTCACCAAGTAAGTGATACCTAGGATTTAAATTTGCTTCCAATTCTGCAGAGCCTACTATTTTCAAAAATTTTATTATGCACACTCCCAGGCCAACGTGAAACGACATTGTGAAATCGTAGGTCTGGGCCACACACAGCTTGTACATTTAATGAAAAGAAACCTTTCCTGCAACGGAACAACTCTGAATTTTCAACTGATGGTCTTTGTATTTCAATATGTTTGCAGTCTATTGCCCCTACAACACCTGGCATTTCTGCAGTGTTATAAAACTACTGAATAGTTTTATGCAGGTCATTGCCAGCAGGAGGTAGTATATAATGCTGGCTTTTATGCAGGTCATTGCCAGCAGGAGGTAGTAATGCTGGCTTTTATGCAGGTCACTGCCATCAGAAGGTAGTATATAATGCTGGCTTCTACTTGGAATTGCTCAGGACACAGTCTTCAGGTACTGACTGACTGCTGTTTATGACAAGTCATGGCAGTCGCCTAGTGTCACTTGGTGACCTCCAGTTGCCATGTATCGTATGCCAATCAGAAGCTGGAGGTGTGGTGGAACAGGACATCCTGTTAAGATACAAAATTATGCAGTGTTAGAAATCTACTAATGTACACTAGAGTACTATGATTTCCAGGACCTGAAGTGATAGTGTCTGTGTTTGCGGATCCGCAGCTTGGGGAATGCCAACAACAACTTCGATTTCCACTAAGCACAAAATGAAAAAAAACATAGTTAAACCATTTTTTGATTAGCAGTGAAGTAGATTTACACTGGTTTTAGTGTGTGCATACTGTATACCAAATTTAATAATAGCCTTTTTATATTGGGAAAAATGTTACCTCTTAAATCAGTAGCAGCAGGGAGTTGATCTCTAATTTCTTCAAGGAGATCATATACAGACTCTTTTCTGAGTCTGAAACGATTTCGAATTTCTCCAAGATCATATACAGACTCTTTTCTGAGTCTGAAACAATCAACAAATTCATCGTCACTCATTGATGTTGTGAAGGGATTATAAGAAAAGAAAGTAAGTTCCACCCCACACTCTACCTGCAACAATTCTACGACGGCGGCGTTCAGCATATCTCAGGGCATCTGCCTCAGCATCCAGTTCATTCTCTTCATCCCAATAATCCCAATCGTCTAAAATCTCGTTGTATGCCATGTTCCCAGATATCTGTAATAACAGTGATACAATACAGTTGTATCATCTTCCAATAAATTCATAAAGTATTGGACATGATGGAAACACAAAATGCTGACTTTAATTTGTCTAGAAAATTAAAAATAATTCCAAATACATTTCAGGAAAAAAGATTAATGGCCCTGTCCGATCTGTTGTAAGGGTGCTGGAGATGGTTCCATCCAGTGTACTGTTTGTGATAAGTGGGTCCATTGGAGATGTTGTGGTATAAATGGCAAGCTCCCTGAAAACAATGCTGGCTTCAAGTGCAGGGTGTACCGAGGAGCACACACGGAGGCAAGAGAGAATTAATTGTTCTTGCAGGGGAGTCCCTTGATTGTGTAGAGGAGATCTGTTATTTAGGTGGTATGTTTTGTGCTGGGGGAGGGGCTAGTGTAGCTAGAGTTAGGAGTGTACAGAGAAAGTTTAGGGAGTTGCTCCCTTTCTTAACTATGCCGGGCTTTCCTTCCGTGGCAAGGGTTCCTTGTATGCAGCGTGTGTCAGGAGTGTAATGATGTATGGCAGTGAGACTTGGGCGGTTAAGAAAGAAGGTGAGAATAGGCTTAAGTGCACGGAGAAGCTAATGATAAAATGGATGTGCAGTGCGTCTCTGAGAGCAGGGCCTGGGGGAGAAGGGTTTACAATGGAAGAGTTAAGGAGGAGGATGGGACTGGAATGCATTAGCAGGGGGATGAGTAGGGATAGGTTGAGGTGGTTCGAACATGTGGAAAGGGTAGGGGAAGACAGCTGGGTGTGGGGAGGTGAGGAGTATGGATGCTGGGGGAAGTGCTGGAAGAGGTAGCGGGAAGTTTGACCTAGGATCAGGTCATTGCAAGGGGTCTTAGGGAAAGGGGACTGAACCGAACAGTTGCACAAGATCGTGCAGCGTGGAAAGCCGCCATCAGGTGAAACAAGGCTAACGCATGCAAGCATGCTGGGTCCTTTATAAACAAAAAGAAACATGCAAATCACAGCACAGTGGATGAGGAAAAAATATTGCACTAATAAACGGGTAATTGTAGCTTGTGCAAAATTATAGGTTACATGCAAGGTGGATTGTTGTAAACCATGGTTATTTTTGCTGACTTTTTGTTTTTAAAACGTTTTTTTCCACCCTGCCCTGGAATGGTTTAAACCACATGGTTGAAACCATAGTTGTTTTGCTGTGTGTGTGTGTGTTTTCACCATGGTTTTCCCCAATATAGATAGATGAAGAATACTGTAGGTAGATAGGTAGGTGCCTATTTAGTGTGCAGTCTACCCTAGCCTAACCTAATCTAACCTACACCAACGTAACCAAACCTAACCTGACCTAACCTAACCTAACACTGTGGTAGACCACACAGTAAAGTAGCACTGATAGATAAACACCACGGTCCTTAAAACACAAATTTTAACATATCTGTTCTATTGTAAATGCTTGTTATGCAAGGTGTTAAAGACGGGAAAGTGGCTCTCGTTGTGAAAGGTACACTTTTGCCTCCACTTATAATTACTACAGGGTGACTTGTGTTAGAGGTTTTATGTGGTACCAGAATATGTATTTACGTGTCATGTCTACTTTCTGATCAACGTAACTGATTTGCTCTAACACAGTAACCCTGGGACAAGCAAATGTCACACACACAGCCATAAAACACATCACTCATTGTACTGCGTATGAATAAACACCCACTACAAGGAACCTATCTAATGATCCACAAAGGTAAATGCCGTTAAGAAATTGCCAAAAACTAACATTAGGTCATGGAAATGTGCCTACCTTATCAAAAAATGTGCTGAAAAGTAGCGAGGTGATGTACATGCCAGCTGGTAAACAGTCGAAGAGGTTGGGGAAGAGGTGCCCTGTGCAGTCCCTTCGTTTTCGGCCTCCCTTCCCCTTCCCCCGCGGTGCGAATGATCCTCTCGCGGCTCAGAATATTTTAACGTACGGTTTGGGTGACGAACAACCCTTTCGGACGACAGGGATGTTTAACAATAATTCCGTTAGAGCCTTCAATAACAAAACAAAACAATGAATGTTTGATTGTAATCATATTAATAAGAGAATTAAAATACATTACTTTATTTTTCAACATTAAGCAGATAGCCATGGGTTACCTCATTCCAGACACCTAATTCTCACAGTTTCATGGAAAAAAAATGATTGATTGCAAAAATAACTATGATCTTTATTCAAAGATAATATAATAATAATGCTGTTATGAGAGTAAGTGATAGGATATTAGTAGTGAAAATTTTGATTGGTAGGAAAATTATTTCAGTTATATCGGCATATGCTCCACAGATAGGATTGGATGACGCAGAGAAGGATAGATTTTGAGATGATTTAATACGTGTAGTAAGTGGTATGGGCGATGATGAGGTAGTGGTTCTGGGAGGGGATCTAAATGGTCATGTGGGTGAAGCAGCTCAAGGTTATGAAGGAGTCCATGGAGGATGTGCATATGGTGTGAGGAATGCGGAAGGGGAAAGAATACTCGAGTCTGGGGAGGCTATGGACATGATTGTGTGCAACACACATTTTAGGAAAAGAATGAGTCGGTTGATTGCGTACGAGTCCGGGGGAAATAGTAGTCAGATAGATTATTTTCTGGTCAGGAGGGTTGATAGGAGGTTATTGAGGGATGTTAAAGTTATAGGAAGCGAGGAGTATGTGCAGCAGCACAAACTGTTGATCTGTGACATGGTGCTTAAGGAACAAGTGATGAGAAGGAGGACATATGTACCTAGGAGGAAAATATGGAAGCTGGGAAACCAATCAGTAAGGGATGCCTTTTATAGTGAGATGAGGACAGTGGTAGCTGAACAGTGATCCATAGATAGATGCGTTAATGAACAGTATAGAGCCCCTAAGAACAGCCTCTTGAGAGTTACCGATGCAATATGCGGTTGGACAAGAGGCCCACCAAGACATAGAGTAACTTGGTGGTGGGATGAGGGTGTAGAAGCCACAGTTAAGGAGAAAAGAAGGCTTTTCCGGGAATGGAAGAAGGGTGGTAACAGGGAGGAGTACTTGGCTGCTAAGCGCAGGGCTAGAAGAGAGGTATACAGGGCGAAGTCTGAGTCACAGAGACTTTTACTTGATAATCTAATCATGGAGAAAGGAAAAATATGATTTTTAGAGTGGCAAATCAGGTGATGAGGGATAATCGGGACATTGTAGGTGAGCAGTGTGTGAAGAATGATGAAGGAAGGGTAGCGGTGAACAGTGGGGATATTAAATATGCATGGAGAGAGCATTATAGCCGGCTGTTGAATGAGGAGTTTGATTGCGATAGGGAAGGTTTGGAGCCAGCAGAGCCAGTGTTTGGCCCTTGGCCTTTGATTGACGCTGCTACTGTGAGTGAGGCAATAGGTAGGATACGGGTGGGGAAGGCGGCAGGTGTGTCTGGGTTGACTGCCGAAATGTTGAAGGCCTCAGGAGATACTGGGGTGATCACTGACGTGATAAACATGATTATAAATGAGCGTGTTGTCCCAGATGATTGGCTGAAGTGTAATTGTAAATGTGTACAAAGGGAAGGGTGATGCCCTGGAAAGGGGAAATTACAGAGGTATAAAGCTCTTAGATCAGATAATGAAAGTAATGGAGAGAGTTCTAGAAAGTATGATTAGAGAAAGAGTGAATATCGATGAGATGCAGTTTGGGTTTATGCCAGGCAGGGGGACCACTGATGCCATATATATTGTTCGACACCTTCAGGAAAAATATATTGGAAAGAAAAGGGAATTGTATTTTGTTTTTGTTGATTTGGAAAAGGCCTTTGACAGAGTCCCTAGAGGCACCCAGGTAAGAGTGAATGGAGTTTTGAGTGATGAGTTTTCCGTGAATGTTGGTGTGCATCAGAGGTTAGTTTTGAGTCCCTTGTTGTTTATCATGGTGCTTGAAGCCCTCTCACTTGACTTCAGAGATGGACTCCCATGGGAGATGTTGTATACTGATGATTTGGTGTTGATTGCAGAGAATGAAAAGGAGGCGGAGGAAAGATTTAAGAAGAGGAGAGATGGTATGGAGCACAAGGGCTTAAGGGTAAATGCAGATAAAACAAAAGTGATGATATCTAGGGTTGGTGGCGGTACAATCAGAGGAGAGGGAGAGTGGCCATGTGCGGTTTGCCACAACGGTGTGGGAAGTAATTCCATCTTGTGCAGTGTTTGTGATAAATGGGTGCACAAGAGATGTAGTGGTATTAGAGGTAGACTGCGAGATAATGCTGATTTCATGTGTGCGGCGTGTCGGGGAGAGCAAGTTCGAGATTATTAGGCGTGAGAGGGTTGAACTTGCTGGTGAGTCTCTTGAGTGTGTGGAGGAGTTTTGTTATTTGGGAGACACGTTATGTGCCGGAGGTGGGGCTGTAGTTAGCTCGGTTGCTAGGGTGAGAAGAGGCTGGAAGAAGTTCAGGGAGCTGTTGCCTCTCCTGACACTGAGAGGACTCTCCTTACGTGCTAAGGGGTCTTTGTATGCAGCATGTATTAGGAGTGTGATGCTGTATGGTAGTGAGACCTGGGCAGTAAATGAAGAGGATATTCGCAGGTTTGAACGTACAGAAATGACAATGATTAGGTGGATGTACAGTGCGTCCCTGCGTGCAAGGCCTGGGGGGGGCTGGGTTTACAATGGAAGAGTTGAGAGGTAGGATGGGACTGGAGTGTATTGGTGTTGT
>JAGKTI010022573.1:0-12442 GCA_018397915.1 Birgus latro
TACTTACAAACAAGAAGCTGCCATCCTGATGTAATAACCCACTCTATTATCTCAGACTTTGACACGAAGACCTTGTACCTGACACACCTTTCCACTTGAGAATCACCAGCACTTATCACCAACACTTTTCACAACGTCTTTTTTTTATAACTGGAATCACATCACTTCACTGCACTGTACATAACAGTAAATTTCCGTGTGGTCTAGTGACGAGTCCTGGAGCCTGAACTTCTCAGCAGCAGCTTTCAGCTCCGTTCCACGTACGAACACACCTGTAGCACGTTGTTGTCGTTACCAAATCAGCGTGGATTGGTTGATGTCTGCATACTTTGAACTAAACATCACCTTCCTCTCCACGTTTTGTTTGGTCTTCAAAGCGAAATCAGCCATGTACTGCTGTAGTTTGTCTCGGGGCTTCTTGATATCAAACAAGGTGGAGCGAGGGAGATCGAATTCACGACGAATCCGTGATGTCGGCCACCTGGCGTCCATCTTTTCCAATAGCCTTTCCTTTTCTTCTCCAGAGTCAGAACCACTTTCTTCCTCTTCTCAGGAGGCGGGGCCATCATCACACACAAAGGTGAAGAGCAGTATCAAGCACTGTAGGAGGTAGGGTATCACCAGAAAAGCAATCACTCGGCCGCCATTGTTGGAGGTGTTCTTGAGGCAGTAGCTGAGTGGGTAATGGCGACCGACAGACAGGTGCCACGAGCGTAAACACAGCCGATTGGCGCGCGCAGGAAATTCAAACTGACGCGCTCCCAAGAAATCGAATTTTTCCCGATTTTTTCCGAAGTTTTTAGCATTTTGGGGGTTGGGCAGCCCACAATATCCGAATAGTGAGTACAGTAATCTCTCAAATATCCGTTGTAATAGAGCCAAAGGCATGTCCGAATATTGGTTTTGTCCGGGTATTGGTCCTGAAGCTCCAGCACTGGTTTTTCATGACCCTAACCTAACCTAACCTAAATCAGAAAACTACCTTCCTACCTCCCTAACATTTTGGTAATTTTTTAACACATTTACAGCATGATGAAAACAGGTTAGGCATGAAAATCTTTATGGTAAGCATAGGTTAGGTTAGGTTAGGTTAGGTTAGGTTAGGTTATGACCGAATATGAAATTCACAGCCTTCCACCTTTTTCCTAGCTGGTGCACTTAAGAGCCATGCATGAAAAAATTAAATTGCAAGCAGGAAATTATGATTAACTTAGGTTTGGACCGGACATAAAATTCACTGCCTTCCACCTTTTTCCTAGCTGGTGCACTTAAGAACCATTCATGAAAAAATTAAATTGCAAGCAGCAAATTATGATTAACATTTTTGGTAATTTTTTTACACATTTACAGCATGATGAAAAAAGGTTAGGAAGGAAATTTTTATGGTAAGCATAGGTTAGGTTAGGATACGTTAGGTTAGGACCGGACATGAAATTCACTGCCTTTCACCATTATCATAGCTGGTGCACTTAAAAACCATGCATGAAAAAATTAAATTGCAAGCAGGAAATTATGATTAACATTTTTGGTAATTTTTTAACACATTTACAGCATGATGAAAACAGGTTAGGCATGAAAATCTTTATGGTAAGCATAGGTTAGGTTAGGATTGGTTAGGTTAGGTTAGGTTGACCGAATATGAAATTCACTTCCTTCCACCTTTTTCCTAGCTAGTGGACTTAAGAACCATGCATGAAAAAATTAAATTGCAAGCAGGAAATTATGATTAACATTTTGGTAATTTTTTAGCACATTTACAGCACGATGAAAACAGGTTAGGCATGAAAATCTTTATGGTAAGCATAGGTTAGGTTAGGATACGTTAGGTTAGGACCGGACATGAAATTCACTGCCTTTCACCATTATCATAGCTGGTGCACTTAAAAACCATGCATGAAAAAATTAAATTGAAAGCAGGAAATTATGATTAACATTTAGGGTAATTTTTTAACACATTTACAGCATGATGAAAACAGGTTAGACATGAAAATCATTATGGAAATCATCTTGCACACAGTTTATGCATGAGATTAATGATATGGAAAGAACAAAACAAGGAATTTTGATGACGTTAGGGTACTTACGAAAAAGAAGCCGCTGTCTATAACTCGCTCTATCATCTCAGACTTTGACACGAAGAAATTCCACCACACAACCTTAGCAATTTACAATCACCAGCACTTTTCACCAACACTTTCCACAATGTTTTTTTTGCATAACGGGGGATCACATCACTTCACTGCACTGTACATAACAGTAAATTCCTGTGTGGTCTATTGACGAGTCCTGGAGCCTGAACTTCTCAGCAGCAGCTTTCAGCTCCGTTCCACGTACGAACACACCTGCGGCACGTTGTTATCGTTACCAAATCAGCGTGGATTGGTCGATGTCTGCATTCTCAGGACTAAACATCACCTTCCTCTCCACGTTTCGTTTGGTCTTCGAAGTGAAATCAGCCATGTACTGCTGTAGTTTGTCTCGGGACTTCTTGATATCAAACAAGGTGGAGCGAGGGAGATTGAATTCACGACGAATCCGTGATGTCGGCCACCCGGCGTCCATCTTTTTCAATACCCTTCCCTTTTCTTCTCCAGAGTCAGAACCACTTTCTTCCTCTTCTCAGGTGGCGGGGCCATCATCACACACATGATGAAGAAGGTGAAGAGCAGTATCAAGCACTGTAGGAGGTAGAGTATCACCAGAAAAGTAATCACTTCGGCCGCCATTGTCGGAGGGGTTCACGAGGCAGGAACTGAGTGGGAAATGGGGACCGACGGAGAGGCGCCACGCTTGTAAACACAGCCGATCGGCGCATGCGGAAAATTCAAACTGACGTGGTCCCAAAAAATCGAATTTTTTTCGATTTTTTCGAATTTTTTGTCATTTTGGGGGTTGGGCAGCCCACGATATCCGAATCGTGGGGGTGTCCGAATAACGGAGGGATTACTGTATTAGAGTTGGTATCACAACACTGCCATGTAGTAGGTATGTCACTTCCATGCTCACATCCTTGTTTCTTATCATTGCTTTCAAGGAACCAGCAACCTTTCTTCCCAGCTGCACCCTTTCAAGCACTTCACCCTCTAAACTTCCATCCTTACTCATCACAGTACCCATGTAGTTAAATGCACTCACATTCTCCATATCCTCTCCATCCAATCTCACTGTACATTCACTGACTTCACTTTTCTCGACGACTTTACTCTTCCCTACATTCACCTTTAGATTCCGTTTCTTACACACTCTCCCAAACTCATCTACCAAGCCTTGCATCTCCCCTGGTCTTCACTCAGCAACACAGTATCATCTGCAAACAACAGTACAGGGAGTTTCGAAACACTTCCCTCTCTCACTAGGCTGCTTCATCATCCACTGCCCGAGTCTTGGTAATTGAATGAATTCAAGGGAAATTAGGGTCCTCAGATTATATATCAATTTTTGTTTGTTGAGTCTTTTAACTATTGGTTTTTTTTACTCAAAACTTGCTTGCTCGTAGTGCCTGAATCTTTGAGTTTTGTGAATCATGGTTCGTGTTGAATACTGGATCGAGTCACACTATTCGATGTTTCAGCTGTAGGATTTCCGAGTTGTGGAGAGTTAAAGAGGAGTTCTATTTTCTTTTGTTATTCAGTCATCTCTGGTTAACCACAAGGGTTTCTACTCTTGTCAAGGGCTGGGCAGAGAGACATCTGGTGGTTACTGCTCATCCAGGTCTCCTGGTACGAGAGCAAAGGGAATATTTTTTGGGCAAACTAGGGCTATAGCAGACCCTGTTGGTGAAGACCCTGCTTCTGGAACCGGTACAAGGTGGTAGCTCAGGACTCCTTGCTGCTGACTGGGGTGTAGTGATAGACACCAGTCTTCAGAGCACCCAGATCCCCTCCTTTTTTAATTAAAGATTGACGAGGAGAGTGTATGTGAGTGAGGTGGAGGGGGCGAGAGGGAGGGGGAGGCTGAGGATGAGATGGAGGGATGGAGTGGAGAGGTATATGAGAGAGGGGGGTGTGAGTTGGGAGCATGGTAGTGAAATGGCAGAGGACAGAGTGACATGGAGGCGATTTGTTTGTGGCCACCCCGTTCGGGATTGAGGCGTCTGGCAATAGATAGATAGATAGATATATTATTCAAATCATTATATATCTTATTCATTGATTATTTACTGTAATAAATTTTATATTTTTTTTATCTTGTCTTTTGATTCTTCTGGGGGTTTCCTGGCATCCTATAGGACCATATACAGTAGGCGCGGAAAGTGTTGACGCCATCTTAAAAAAAGAAATCATTCTTGTGGTTAGCAAGGAGAAACAAATAAATTAACACTCACCATTGAATTTAGTATTTACTGGCATTTCCATTCACCTTTATTATCTTCTTAAGGCATCTGGGGAGACTGATGGTGTAGTTTTGCAGAACAGACGGACTAAAACTGCTCCATAGCTGCTTGACTGCAGCCTCAAGTTAGGCAAAGATGATGTGTCCATACTACGCAGCTGCCGCTTCATGTGTGCCCATAAATTCTCAATGGGATTGATATCTGGGCTGTTTCCAGGCCAATCTTGAATAAAGGGAACCTCACAGTCTGTTAGCCACTGTTTCACTGACTTTGCAACATGTGCAGGGGCAGAATCTTGCATAAATACTCTTGCCTTGGTTTTATCAAAAGAGTCACTTAAAACATCACATAAGAGCTCCAAATAATTGTTCTGGTTCACTTTTTCATTTGCAGGTAGAATTACCAACCTACCAACACCATAATATGTAAAGCAGCCCCAAGCCATGAGTGAGGCTGGGTATTTAACAAACTTGGAAGTGTACTTAGGATCCAGGGGGTCACTGCCTGGTTTGCGGTACACTCGTGATGAAGGGGTACCAGTGACAGTAAATGTTGACTCATCACTCCAAAGCACAGTTTTCCATTGCTCCTCACTCCAGGCAAGATATTTCTTACAAAAATTTACTCTCTTTTTCTTCTGAAGTGCAGTTAGCAGTGGTTTTTTACGAGCACAAAAACTCCTGTAGCCCAGATCGTCATGCAACAGCTGCTGCACACTTCTGACAGACACATCTGCCAGCAACTGTGGGTTCTTTTCTTTTAAATCCCGTGCTGTTAGCCTTGGATCCTTGCTAACTTGCCTTGAGATCAGCTGACGGGTCCTGAAGGTTGTCTTACGAGGTCTCCCAGGCTTGGGAAGTGGAGTGGGAGGAATGGCCTCCCCACTGTCCTTGAACCGCTTCACCAGTCTCTGCACTGTCCTCAGTCTAACACCATCTGATTTGCAATAAATGGGAGTTTGTGGCCAGCTTTGTATAAAGTAATCACTTCCACACGTTTGTCCTTGCTTGTGGTTACTTTAGGCATGATGAGAATGTGGTAGGTAACCAAATAACTGTGTTATTTGAGTCAAAACATGCCCTCGTGGTGCATCACACACAGAGACAATTCTCCTCCTGTGGCTGCCCAAACATTACTGAGACTGCTCCTGTGGTGCCAAACCTATCAAGCAGGGTTGCCAGCTCCCGTTGAAAAAGCGTCAGCTTATTTCGCATCACATGGGAGGGTAGTATTGACCCTACTTCACTTAACACGAAAAAGAATGACGTCGGCAAAAAAACGTCAATATTTTCCACGCCTACTGTATACAAAATGTTTCATTTTATCAACATAAAGGCTGTGTTTTAATAACCAAATCCATCCCTTGTAATATAAGATACACATTCCATTATGGGTGCTTTGTCCATCCCCTTTCATATTTAGAGACCTATCTAGCCAGGTGTAGCATTCTGTCACACTACCATATACAATACTGGTTTCTGTATGTGACTTCCAGGAGATTCGTCACCAGTCAGGTTTGCCGAGCATTGAGGGTGATGCCTTGATGGAATGGGGTCGCTCACATTTCCCTGGTGCCATCCCCTTTAAATCTTCCACAGGTCAGTAACTTTCATCATCAATTTGTCATTGGTGATGGTCATATAGTGATCCAGTATTATTAATAGTGATGATGATGATGATCATGATGACATAGGGCCCCAGTTTTTTGTGATGAGGATTCTGAGTTTTTAAAATCTAAATTTAATACAGAAAAGTATGATGCACCACTGTGGTAGTGCATGCCTCTTCTGATGTTCTTTTCTAACAGTATAGATTACCTTAACCTGTTGGCTGTGGCTAGGGGTCGTGCCAACATCCTCCGTGGTGTGGCACAATGGCAATTTGGTCACTCTTACAGATTTCCATGAAATGTACATCAGTGGCTAGGAAATTGCACCATGCAGCTACCCACTTTTTTTTTTTTTTTAATCAGTGTAGTTTTGGAAAAATGATTGTCAGAAATTGCACTTCTGACAGGATTATGAAAACTGTGCTTTGAGAGAGAGAGAGGGAGAGAGAGAGTAATGCTTATTGGGGCAGAAGAGACAAGCTGTATACAGGCTGTTGTCAGGCTTATCAGTCGCCAGATGGTTGCCAGCTTGCCTTTCATGCTGCAATATGAACTTAGGGCACTACTTTTACACCCATTATTTACCATCCTACTTCTTTTCCATTACGTCCTATTGACCATACATTAGATTTTATGTTATTCTAAACCATTTTGACCCACGACTGCACCTCCTGGGATGATAATGTTGCGGAAAATATGTTACGAAGTACGTACATTTGGGTCATTTTTGCTGGTGCAGCTTAGCAACTGGGCTCAAGATAGGGGGTGGGAATAAGAGCTACCAGTTACCCAAATACCCCATGAATTTTGTGTCACGCTGACCCTTCTGTAACCTTTGTGGTGCTTTGTTGAAAATCTCATTCATAATAGGTTGTCGAAGCATCGCAAGACCCCCATATGAGGTATCTCGCAGTCCACGGGTTTGCTGGAACTTAGTTTTATTCCTTTTCAATTCTGTCTTATATAACTGTACACCTTTTCTCATTTTGTGTAGTAGGAAAAAGTGTCACCTGCACAGTTTCATTTGCATTGACATAAAGTAATATGTGATTACTTGATTAGTGTAGGGCTACCCTCAGGTAACTTAACAGTGGGTGACAAGCCAAACTGATTTCTGTAAAACAGGTAGCCATTGGCTAAAATATAACTAGACCTATGTGTTCTCTGCATAGTGTGGAAGCAACAAAGAAGATTTGTTGAGGGTTAATGACTTAGCCATTTCAAAAACCTGACTATAAACCAAAAGTCTTGGAGTTGGGTGGACCACCAGTTGATGACCAAGGTTCAAAGAAAGGAGATTACATGGATGGCCGTGTGGAAATGGATTGACCAAAATAAACAGAGGGGGGATTAAGCAAATGCTTGAAGATGCTAAACGGGGTATATGTGAATTAATCAAGACCAAATGGAAAAATCAGTGTGTGTGAGAGCATTGACTGGGCATTTGTGCTAGAGAGGAAAATAAGAAGGCAAAGGAGGGTACAGGCAATGTTGTGTTTAAGGTGGAAGGAGTGTATAAGGTGAGTATGGATCAGATGAGTGAAGGCTTGGTCATAGTAATCACCCTTTTCTGAAATAAACTGATCCACAAGTATGCATAAAGAGTGGCAAGAAGGATAGGAAACGAATTGGTTGAATATAAGATAGTGTTAAGAAGCGGGATTTGGTAGTTAGGTAGTCGAGAAGTTTCTCATTGATTCTTGATGTTTACCATAGCTGCAATACGAGTCAGAGTTGCCAGTTTTCTTGCTGTTTGTGAGTGCAGTTGTTTCATAAGTTATGCATTATTTTTTGGGCTCTTTTTCTTTATGATGTTTTATTTATGTGATTGTTTGTTAAATTGTGTAATTTAATTTGGGTTTGTATGCTACATAATTTAGAGTGTTGTGCAGTGGAAGAAACTCTGGCATGTTTTGGATATCTCTGAGTTGGCAACTGTTGTTCTCGTAGAATGTAGAAAACTCTAGAATATAGGAAGATTATATAAGGATGGGGAAAAGACTGGAGCGAATTCAGTCAGTTTGAGTGTAGTGCAGTGTTAGTGAAGTTTGTGTGTTTTCGGTACTTGTGAAAACAGTGAGGTGTTGTTGGCAAACAGTAAAGTGTTACTGACGTTTGTATATCATTGGTACTTGTGAAAAAAAGTGTTGTAAGCATTAAGTGTAATTTCAGTTAGTAAAGTTTAAGTTTACATAGCTCCAGTGCTTGTGAGAATAGTGAAATTGGAAAGCATTAAGTGTAATTATTTGGAAAATAAAGATAGTGAACTTAAGAAGCCAGTGTTTATTTACGACACCTGGGCTGATCCTGTGTACTATACATCTGAAGGCTGACCATAGGAAGAACAACTCACTGGGCAATGCCCTTCCCGTACTGAACTACTGCTGTTGGAGCCAATGTGGCAGTGTGGGACACGGATGTAACACTGGTGTCAGGAGTGTGGATAATTGAAGTGTGTAGTGAGTCTAACCTTTGACATGGAGGCAGAAGGTGCACAGACATGAGGCCAAGCAAGGCAGGAGGAGGCATCAATGGCTGCAATTATGAAGCTATTGCCAGCACTAAGTCTACAACTACAAGAACAATTACAGGCACAGAATGAAGGACAGAAAGAACTCAAAGAACAATTACAAGCACAAAGTGTTCGACTACAGGCACGGAATGAAGGAGAGAAAGAATCCAAGAACAATTACAGGCCCAAAGTGAAGAACAGAAAGAGCTCAGGAACGAAATCAAAGAGCAATTGCGGCACAGAACGAAGAACAGAAAGAATATGAACAGCTTCAGGAGCAACAGAGGGAATTACAGCTGAGAATGCAAGGACAGCCACATGCTTTCATAGGGGAAATGAAAGAAGAACAGCAACAGTTTAAGGAGGAAGTAGATGCCATGCTAGAGCAGCAGAAGTATGAGGTATGCAGTAATATGATGGAGTGTAGACAGCATGTAGACAACCAGCTAAAGATTAGTGAGGGAATAGTGGTGGAGTGCAGACAGCATGTAGATAACCAGTTGATGCATTTAGTCGACCATGTGAAGATAATTAGTGAGAAAATTGAGCTGTAGAGAAATATTGCACTGCTGAGCCTCAGGTTAGTGTACAGGGAGCATATGAAAAGAATGGACAGTATATGGTGAATCTTGATGGATCCCAAGCATCTAAAGGTACCACTACAGAGTTGAATAATCAGAATGCAGAAGTTTTAAGTCGTGGCCTTAATTATGATGCCCCAGCTTTTAGGCCCCAAACCAGTAAAGTGCATGGCTATAATGGGGGTCCAATTAAAAAAAAAAAAAAACTCAGGAATATGATGATAGAGTATCTTGGGAAGCTTACCGTGCACAGTTTGTGTTACTTGCGGATCTGAATTGTTGGGATGATAGGCAGAGGGCAGTGCAATTTGCTACTAGCCTTAAGGGTACTGCAATCGAAATTCTGGGCCTGATGTCAGTGATGGAGAGGAACAGTTATCAGTCCCTAGTAGAAGTGCTGGAGTGCAAATATGGGACCATGTACCAGACTGAGGTTTACAGAGCAAGATTCTGGAGCCATGTACAGGCTCATGACGAATCCCTACAGCAGCTTGCTCATGACCTGGAGAGTATGGTATACAAGGTGTACCCTGGAGCTGCACCTAATCTGTTGGCTGTTCTTCTGAGGGACCAGTTCATCAATTCTCTTGACAGTGCAGAGTTGATAGTGCAGGTGAAGCAGGCACAACTCAGAAGCATGCAAGAAGCACTTGCCAGGGCTCTAGAGTTTGAGTCCTATGTCAGGTCCAGTACATCCGCTTTTCAGACAGGTCGTAGTGCAGGATTCAAGGCAAGAAAGGGGCAGGTACTTGAGGTAGAAAAATTTGGGGAAGTTGCTGGTACTGTGAAAAGTCAGGGCACAGAAAAGAGGACTGCTTCAAGTGGAAAAGGGAACAGTAGAAGTCCGGAGGAGGTTGCTGGTTCTGCTGGAAATCGGGACACAAGAAGGAGGATTGTCACAGATGGAAAAAGGAGCAAGAATGGAACAGTGCAATAAACCCATGATTTCAACAATTGGATGTTGGACATGTTGTGAGGTGGGACACTTCAGCTGTGAGTGTCCAAATGAGAAGGATGACGGTAAATTAGTGAAGGTTGCTGACGAGAGGCAACAACCAGCCAGTTTTAACCAAGAAGCCCCACCACTGAGGATATGCAGGAGAACCTTGATGAATAGTGTGCAAGAGGATGGAAGAACAGATGGCTAGCATTGTAGTGGGAATGGGAATTTTGGCAAGAAATGCTTCCATACTGCAGTGACAGGGCCATCATCAGATGAAGAAGACCTGAAGAGGATGCAGATTTGCACCTAGTGCTAGAGTTGCTGCATTGGAGTACAGTGTGACGATCTTGAGAAGAGGTTTTCAGGATAAGCCCTGCAACTAATAGTTACTGGAGTCAGTGGGACCTTCTTCGTTTGAACAACGAACTACTGGAGCGTCAGTGCGAGACACCTGATGGCCTCAACAAGTATTGGCAGCTGGTGGCTCCAAAGAAAATGAGGTCTAAGATCTTAGGTGAGTCTCATAACCCAATCACTAGTGGGCACCTGGGAGTGAAGGAAACCCTAAGCCGGCTGCTACAGAGGTTCTACTGGACTGGCATGCGTCAGGATGTTGAAGAGTGGTGTTGGGGCCTATGATGTATGCTGTGCCAAGAAGGGACCCAAGAAACGCAGTTGTGCCCCTCTTCAGCTGCACTAAGTGGGTGCATCGATGGAAAGAGTCGTGGTGGACATTGCTGAACCATTGCCACTCACTGAAAGAGAAAATTGATATATATGTGTCGCCGTGGACTACTTCACAAAGTGGCCAGAAGCCTACACCATCTCCGATCAAGAGGCTGCGACTGTTGCACAGTTGTTGGTTGACCAGTTCTGTCGTCTTGTGATGCCACAAGAGCTACATTCGGACCAGGGTAGAAACTTCAAGTCTGCTGTGTTCCATGAGTGCTGCAAGTTATTGGGGATCAAGAAGACCAGGACGACCCCATCAAGGCCACAGTCAGATGGGATGTTGGAGAAATTCAACTGGACCCTGGGACAAGAACTGGCCAAGTACTGTGTTGATGGGCAAACAGAATGGGACCAGAAATTACCTGCATTGATGATGGCACATTGGTCTGCATCCCATGAGTCTACCAGCTACACCCCTGCACAACTGGTGTTGGGCCACCAGTTACACTTACCTGTTGACTTGTTAATGGGAAGACCACCTGGTGAAGAGCTGCCAACAGACACCACCGGCTGTGTGAAGCATCTTCAGGAAAGGCTGGCTGAGGTGTATCATCAAGTGCGAGAAGCCCTTAGGTTTTCAGGAGAAGTCATGAAGTGCAAGTATGATGCCAAGGCAAGTGAGGTGAGCATCAAGGATGGTGACAGTGTTTGGTTGTACAATCCTTCAATGAAAGAAGGGACAGTCACCGAAGCTGCAGAGCCCATGGAACGGGCCTTACACTGTGTTGGACTGCCTATCAGATGTAACGTATCGGATTCAGGGAGGCAGGAAGTCTCCCTCAAAGTTGGTACACGTGAATCATCTGTGGCAGTACCATGGCCCAGGACAGTACAGCTGGGACATCTCCGAGGAATCATGCTCTCCTGCAGCCGAGGATGTTGAGGAGGACCACGGAGCTGAAGTGATGGTGACAGTTTCCCGAGGGAAGAAGTGAATCAGGAAGAGGACCAAGACCTTCCTGGAGGAGTGGATTGTATGGAGGAGCAAGGACGTCATTGTTAGCAGGATAGAAGACCTGATAAGTTGAAGGATTATTTTGTGTAAAGTTAGATGTTTCAATAAGGTTTATGTTTGTATATATTGTGTAGTTTTGTCGAGATGATAAAGAACTAAGGAGGGGGTAGTGTTAACCCCTAAAAGACGGGCATCGTAATGTTTTGACATATGCTTAGGACGGGTATAATCGGCGGGTGTGTTATGGGGGGGATTTGTGGGGAGGGAGGTGTGGAGGAGCGTAGGGGTTGTGGCATGGTGCGGAAATGGGGACTGGGTGCTTGGGGGAGGTGGGGGATGAAGGTTGGGGGGTTGGGTGGGGGTGGGGGGGTGATTGGTGAGGGTGGTAAGTGGGGGTTGAGGACGTGATGGGAAGCGTTAGGAGAAACACATTAAGGTGGTTTGGGCATGTGGAGAGGATGGAGAGTGAAAGATTGACGAGGAGAGTGTATGTGAGTGAGGTGGAGGGGGCGAGAGGGAGGGGGAGGCTGAGGATGAGATGGAGGGATGGAGTGGAGAGGTATATGAGAGAGGGGGGTGTGAGTTGGGAGTGTGGTAGTGATATGGCAGGGGACAGAGTGACATGGAGGCGATTTGTTTGTGGCCACCCCCTTCGGGATTGAGGCGTGTGGCAATAGATAGATAGATAGATAGATAGGTAAGTGGGGGGTCGGGAGAGTTGTCTGGAGGAAATGGGTGAGCTTGGCTGTGGGGGTTGGAGGGCTGGGGTTGTTTGGG
>JAGKTI010022574.1:3890-8890 GCA_018397915.1 Birgus latro
TCTCTCTCTCTCTCTCTCTCTCTCTCTCTCTCTCAGGGGTGTACAATATAAAACTTTTGCCCTTTCACGACGTACTTGCTGAACCCGAAACCCAGTCTGTAATCTTCGTTGGTTAATGTTGGGAAGTATTAGGAGGTGGTGGATGAAATGCTTTGTATCCCTTGGCCGTAAATCACCTCATGTATCAGCGGGAAAATGTGGTATGATGGTGATGATGATGATGATGATGTTGATGATGATGTACAGCAAGTAACTTTTTTGATGATGATGATGATACTGATGGTAATAATGATGATGATGATGATGATGATGATGATGATGATGATAATGATGGATGATATATGTTAATGGTGGTGGTGGTGCTGATGATGATGACAAACAAATTTTTTAATGATGATGATGATAATGATGATGATGACGAAGTTGTTGATCAGTGACACGTAGCATTTTTTTTTTTTTTTTGGCATTTTTCACAGCATAGTTAATGAACCCATAAGTTAGTGCGTAACAGTCGCTGAGTCACGGAATATAATGCTCTGGGTTCTTGGAAGAAATGTGTTATGTTCTTAAAAATCTTGTTAAAGTAATAGTGCATATAACTCACCGCGTATAACAGTGGAAAATAGGGTTAGGGGTTTGATGAAGAAGAAAAAGAAGAACAAGAGAGAAGAAAGAAGAGGAGGAGGAAGAAGAAGAAGAAGAAGAAGAAGTAGAAAAAGAAGTGAAGGAAGAAGAATTAGAGGAAGCTAATTAACTTTATCTAATAATGAAGATTGCGATAATGATGATGATGATGATGATGATGAACGATAAATTTTTTATGGTACTGCTGTTGCAACTACTAAAAAAATAATGATGATAACGACCATGATAAAAATAATGAAGAATGATAACTGTCTGACTATAATGATGATGAAGAGTAACATTTTTTTTTCCTGATGCTGTTTGTGATGATGATGATGATGATGATGATGATGACGGTGATGACGATAATGATAATGAAAGACACGTAACACCATTCCCTTTTCAAATAATTACTGAACCTATAACAAACGCTCTAATCATTGTTAAATTAAGTTACAAAATGATCAAAGTTAATGGGAAGAAAATGCTCTCTATTCATGAAAAACTTAGGTAGTAAATGATCATATTAATATAAATAACATTTTTACCATTTACCTGACATAATATTGAAGGAGCTGTCTCGTATCCTTGAAAGATATGGGGAGTTAACTGTACTGTATCTATAAATTTTTCCCCCTTTTCACAACAGTGATTTTGAACCTTTGCCCTCAGCTTCAATCTTCGTTAAGTAAAGTCACAAAGAGTTCAAAGTTCATGAAAGAAAAACATTATGAATTTCCTGAAAACTTTTGTGTTCATGTTGTACCTAAGCTGTAATATTCTTCGGGTCAAGTTACAAAAGTGTTCGGTGTGCATGGAAGAAGGATTGCAGAATTTAGGAAAACTTTTGTGCCTTTTTCATGTCAGGGTTGGTGAGCTCATAACCCCAGGCAGTAATTTTCCTTGGGTCGTGTTACTAAGTGCACCCAACTCGTGTGGAGGGAGAACTGTGTAATCTTGGGGTTGTGAGGTTCCTGTTACGCATCCTTGAGAGCCTGGTGGAGTTCCCGGTGCTACGAACAGCTTGGATTTCCGGGGTTACGAACATCTTTTTCTCTGGATTTCCGGATAATACCATCAGTTTTTTCTTCCACTTTCTTAACATTTCCCTGCTAGTTATCTCAAAGCTGAATAATCGTCTTGTGATATGAGCAGCTATTTCTTTAGATTTCTGGGTAATACGTACAGCTTTTTCTTCCCTTTTCTTAATCATCCACTACCAAATATCTCGAAGCTGAATAAAATAGTCTGGTGATATCAAGAATAAATAAAAAATCGTCATCTCACTGCAGGGTTTAAGCTTTGCCTGGTCACGCACGTATTCTGAGATCTTATTCTTGCTGCTGCCAGATGATTTTATTAAGCTTTGAAACCTCTGATCATCCCGAGGTTTACCTACTTTTTGAGCCCCATATCTCTGTGTTCTCTGGTCATGTTACAAAATACTCTAAACTCTTGGAAAAATATGTTGTGTAATCGTGAAAAGCTCTTGAATTTTCTGGCTGTAGAAATATGCTGTCTTCCTTCTCATAGTTTCCGAGTTAAATTATCTAGTTCTAAATTTTACTTCTATCGGATCATGTCACAGAATGGATGAGGTCCTAAGTTCATGTAAGGAGAGCGATGAAACCTTCCGAGCATACGAAGAAAGGATAAAAATGTAGCTGACCGCTTAGTCCATACGAGACAGCTATCCAAGGGTATGACTTTACTACGAGACTAAGACAAGGATACCAAAGAATTCCACTCCTTCTCGTCTACTAAAATAGGTACGCGAAAATGAACAGGAACATTATACGGAATAGAAAGGAAATACAGAAATATTGTAGGATAGGGTCGAAAATCCTTCCACACGTCAGGCATGCTAATGAATGACTAAAAGCTAACCTCATCCGTTTTCACTGCTTACTTAAAGTCTCCCTAAGTTTCGTTACAGTTATGAGACAGTGGATAACAGGCCTGGTGGTATGGAAGTAGAGCTCTCGGGTCGGAACTGGCTGTGGTCTACTTGCTATTATTTCAGTGGTGGCCAGAGATTTTTCCATTATGTAAGCGCTACCAGAGGGCATAGGTCGATCTCTTGCCTTAAATCTCCTACCTCAAATATTCTGGAGTACGGTAGCCTCGGTTCAGGTCCTTACGCTTGCAAGGGGTCAAGCTGGGACTGGCAATTGTCGTAACCGTAAAAATAAATAAGTAAATAAATAAAACTACATGCATTGACACCGACTGCACTGTTAGGACACCTGATGGTTTTTTGGTACTAAATTTTGTTCGGTTCTGGTTTTGTTTGTGGTTAATGGCGCAGTCAGTTTAATTATTCGTCCACACTGCCCACACAAACGCTCCTTCTGATTCCAAAATACCATTACGACTTTGACTTCGACGACGACGAACGACGACAACGAAATTAGCATGTTATATAGAGCTGGTGGATATGGTTCCTGCAGTAAATGGTGATACATGAAGGTTGTTGGGAGGCCATACCTGTGTTACTGTGTGTCTGGTGAAGTACAGGACATCGGGAACGGACTACCTAGCCAGAGCATGTCCAGAAAACAATGCACAAAAAAATAGAAGTCCTGGAAAAACAGTTAATCGCCGGATAATGCTGCCAGGCAATAAGTCACTGTAATGGCCTGCCTGTATTAACCTCGCCATTAAAACGCTTAGCTCGTAAATTATTCCCATTATCTAAATAGGCCATAAACACGAACGTCATGTACAGACAACTTTCCGGCATCGATCAGCTTAGCGTCGAAAGCAAACGTAAAAATGAAAATGGAGAGGGCTGGTGTGTTTCGTCCAACTTTTTTTCTTCCAAGTTTTTTAAGGGGGCCTGAGCTAAAGAAGGGACGAAACTACTGTACTGTATTTTCAATTTGTCCTGCCTAACCCTAGCTCACCCCCACCTCCTTCCCTGCCTCACCCTCGCCTCCCATACCTCACCCTAACCTCCCCTGCCTCATCCTCACCTCCTTTCCCTTATTCACACCTCATCCTGCACCACCCTCATCACCCCTGCATCACCCTCACTTCACCCTGCCCCACCCTCACCTTCCCTACCTCACCCTCACCTCATCAGTCTTACTTACCTCTACACTTAATATATTTTCCTCCTTATAAGAAGCGGTGCTAATTATTTTCTTGATAAAAATAAGGTGTTCATAATATCCTCCTGAAGGAAGTGAGGATAGATTGAAAAGAAAGGGAATGAAGTGAAGGATGTGCTGTGCAATTTAGAGAGAGAGAGAGAGAGAGAGAGAGAGAGAGAGAGAAAGAGACGCATACATACATATATAGAATGACATAGATAAATTGAGAGGTAGATAGCTACAGTAGATAGATGGATACATAGATAACTAAAGAGATGGATGGAGAACAGACAGACAGACAAATAGATGGATAGATAGATATACAGATTGTTAGAAAAGAAAGAAAAGAGAGAAAAAAAAGAGAATCACAAGAATCAGGAGCCTCACGAGAATCACCAAAGTACAGTCTTTATATTAACTCTTAGTTTGATAGGACGTATGTTATTATTGACGATAGGGATTATTACTTTCACCAAGGGCAGCGTATCTGATGGGGAGAGATAGGAGGGAAGGGAACCAGGGGAAGGGGTGAAGTGGAGGAGTGTGGGGTGGAGTGGTGAGAGGGAGGTGAGGGGGACTTTGAGAGTGGTTACGTGGAGAAATAGGAAGTGGAGAAGTGTAAGACTAAGGACAATGAAATGGAGGATTGTGGCTTGGAGAGGTGAGTAGGTGAGGAGGAGGGGGCCTTTGAGAGTGGTTAGGTGGAAAGATAGGAAGTGGAGGAGAATAATAACTAAGCCTTGGAGTGGTGAGAGGGAATGGTGCTGATGGGGTGAAGAAGAACGAGAATTAGTTGGGGTGGAAGGAAGTGAAGCAGGGGAGTTTGGCTTGTACTGGTGAGCGGAAGAGGCGATGAGATGAGGTTTAAAGAGAGTGAGGAGAGGAGGGATGAGGGATGTAATGGAGGAGTGTGGATTGGAGTGGTGAGAGGAGGAGTGGTGATGGGTTGAGGAAGGCAAAGAATGAGGTAGAATGAGGGATGAAATGGAGAAGCGTTGCCTGGAGTGGTAAGCGGAGTGGTGGTAAGAGGAAGAATGAGAAACAGGGAGAGGTGATGTGGAAGGGTGTAGCTTATAGTAGTGAGAGGAAGGGTAGATGAACTGTGGCGTAAGTCCTCCAACTGTACATTAAATTCATGAACCTTTTTGTATGCTCATGGCTATTATCCTAGTTTATTCTTGCCCCCTGCAGACGCTTATATTGCATTTAAGAAAGATCTCAAGCGCTGAAGAAGAAGAATGAAGGATACTGCCAACCCCTCAAGATTGGAAAACTTCCTTT
>JAGKTI010022574.1:11390-15195 GCA_018397915.1 Birgus latro
GAGGGAGATGGAAGGGGCGGAGGCTGGGGAGGGGAGGGGGAGGGGATCAAATTTGGAGGATGGGACACCTGGTAGAGAAATAAAGAGGACAATATTAGGAAGGGAAAGAGAAGGAGTTGCTTGGTGGAGGGTTGGGTGAGAGAGGGAGAAAGTTAGGAGGGGAAGGGGAAAGGGAAAATGTTGGATGCGGGCGGGAAAGGAAGCCAGGAAGGGAATGGAAGGGCGAAGGACATAGAGTTGTAGAAAGGTATAGTGAGGAGTAGTATATTTCTCCTTCTGTCTGTCTGTCTATCTAACTATCTACATAACTGTTTCTGTGTATGTGTAAGTGAGTGCATGTGCGTGCGTGTGTGGGGAGGAGACTATGAAGGGAGTGTTAAGAGGGGAGTAGCTTACACTAAAGAAGGGGAGAAGAAATGGAAAGGGGAGATGGATGAGAACTTGGGTGAGGGGCAGCTTAACCGAGGAGGGGGAGAGAAAAGAACCGACTTGGAGGGAGAACAAGGAAAGTGAAGTCGAGAAGAAGGAGAGAGGGAGGAGTATAGGGAGAGAGAACAGAAGGGGAGGGGTACCGAGGGAGAGAAGAGAAAGGAGACGACGCTGGAGGAGAAGAAGAGGGATATGGAGAAGAGGGAGAGGGAGAGGAGGAGAGGTAGAGGGAATGTAAGGGAAGGGCTAGTTCAATCTGGGTAGGTGTGGGGGAGAAGCTTACCAGGAGATGGGAAGGAGGGAAGGGGGGAAAACGAGGGAAAGGTGATGGCAAAGCAGATTAACAATGGTCGGGGCATTTACTCGAGTCACCGGTAACCCTGATTAGGACGAATGGTCAGGCTTACCTAATCGGGGAGGTGAGTGTGGTGGTGCACTGATTAAGCACACGACCCTACTTCTAATCTGAACAAAATAATCCTCCGGTAATATGAAAAAAAAAGTTAAATTAAAAAAAGAAACCGGACTCAGAGGGCTAGAAATTCAATCCATTTTTTTTTCTGTCACTTTATTCATGCTACGTCCAGACAAATTTACTAAGCTTATGATGAGAGGTGTTGCAGTGAAGGGATTAATGTATGCTTCACCCAACCTCTCCAGTTCGAAAAATTCTCTACAGTTAAATAAAATCGTTTGGTAGTGACACGAATAAAATAAAAACAATAATATATGGAGTTGCTGCATCTTTCTCTCTTTTTCTTTTTTCTTTTCTTTTCGTTTTTCCTACTTTCAGTCGATTTTATTAAACTTTAGTGTGATATCTAGCAGTGGAGGGATTAATGAGTCTCGTATTAAACCAATCCCAGGAAAGTTGTCTGGTGAACTGCGTGGACAGGGTAACTTTAGCCAGCAGACATCCGGGTTCACACTCAGAAAAACTTAGGACCACAAGAAGAAGAAGAAAACGGAGAAGAAGAAGAAGAAGAAGAAAAAGACCAAGAACAAGAACTTCACCACCACCACCACCACCATCACCAGCACCACCACCACCACCACCAACAACAACAACAACAACAAAGAGCTGAAAGAGGTGGGTGTGTTGTATAGGGAAAAATTTATTGCAAAAGGGGAAGTGTATTTTAGAGGAGTGAGGCATTTCAATCATCTGTTATTAAAGTCTGAAAATATACCCCCACCTATACACTCCAACCATTACACCCCAGCCATTACACCCCATCAATACACCTCCACCTGTACACCCCCATCAATACACCCCCATCAATTCACCCCCATCATCCAATCCTTCTCTCCAGTCGACATCAGGTGAGAGAATGAGTTGAAAATAAGGAGCCCAGGTGTGATGGAGGAGATAATGAGGACCATTACTCTGACTCATTACACTGCTCTTGTAATTACCTGCTCTAAGGCTATTAAGGACGCTTGATGGCCCGCTCTATGCTGAAAATACAGGCAAGAGTGTTTTTATAAGCCCCAGCCAGTGAGAAAATAACCTTTCTGAGGTGGACTATACTCTTTATGACTGATATTTAATAGCTTTGTCATACTAAAAAGGAAGAAAACCCTCGTCTTGAGCCTGCAACCCTTGTCACTACTAAATAAAACGGCACACACACACATACACACACACACACACACACACACACACACACAAATAGCCTAATTCATGAATTGTTCATTTGACGTTGCAATGCTGAACCCTGCTAATGATTTTATTGAATAAAAACTCTGAAGAAATCACTAGAATTAAGGTGCTCTGATAATTCAATTTCACAATAGAAGTCCAGAGTTTATAAGTAATTTATATATATTGTTTTCTTTTTCATACATATGAATTATATAACTACCTATCTATCTATTGCCAGACGCCATAATCTCGTAAGGGGTGGCCGTGTGACTTTGAGTTAGTTGTTTTACAGGGAGGGGCACTAACCCTCCGCCAACCCACTTGTTGAGATGTAGGGAAAATGTATGGGTTGGTTATATGGTTATCATCCAGCGTTGTAAATGGTTTCCTGGCTTACAGGAAACCATTAGGCTTGACACTCAATGTAAAGCCACCTGAAATGGAAAGAAGAGTACTAAAAAGTGACAGGAAAGGTGTGAGAAATAGGAAGAGAGGAGAACAGACACAGACCAAGAATGACATAGGTGAAGGAAGAAGTAGGCAGGTGAGTGGATGATGGTCGCCTCCACCTACCACCATTATATAACACGGCGGCCAAAAAGAAGGCTAAGCTGCAAAATTATTTCCTTCCACAGAAAAATAGAGGCAGAAAAAGAGAATTGCAGTATTATGCTCCTGAAATATTGAATCTTTAAAATCGGGTGGGGACTTTTTAGTGAGACTTTTCATTTAGTAAACATAACTGGGTTTCATGGTCCTGGTAGTTTTTTGATAAGGGAAATATATTTTGCTTGACTAGAATGATGACAAGAGAGGGAAAGAGATGACATGAGCAAGATATGGCATGAGGGAGAATTAGAGGGAGAGATGGCAGGAGAGAGAGATGGCAGGAGAGAGAGACGGCATTATGGAGAGATGGCATGAGGGAGAGATTCAGGTGGGAGAGGTGGCATGAGGGAGAGATGGCATGATGGAGAGATGGGATGTGGGAGAGATGGCGTGAGGGTTAGATAGTAGGAGAGAGAGAGAGATGTCAGGAGAGAGAAATAGGAGGAGGGAGAGATAGCAGGAGAGAGAGAGAGAGAGGCTGCAGGAGAGAGATGACACAAAGGAGAGACGGCAGGAGCGAGAGATGACAAGAGAGGAATATGGCAGGCGTCAGGAATGTCATAACCTCAGGGCTCGACAACGCTGTGATGCTGTGTCGTGTTTTGTGGTGTGCTTTGATGTAGTGTTGTGTGATGCTGTGTGGCTCTGTGTGGTGCTGTTTTGTGATGTGTTGTGTTGTGCATTGTGCTGTTGGTGCTGTGTTGTGTAGTGTTGTATGGTATTGTATGATGCCTTTTCGTGCTGCATTATGGTGCGTTTTGTGGGGTTATAAGGTAGCGCATCGTGTTGTGCTGTATTGTATGGTGTGGTGTTGTGTGGTCGTTTGTGATGTGCTGCGTTGTGTTTTGTGGATGTTATGGTGTTGTGCTGTGTGGTGCTGTGATGTATGATAAGATGCTATGTGGTGGTGGTGCATGGTGCTGTACTGTATATTGTTGTGCTGTATAATGTCGTGTGGTATTATGGCTTTTTGAGGTGTTATGCTGCGTGGTTTTTTTTTTTTTATGCAAGGAAGAAGGAACCAAAGGCCTGGGCCCGCATACTGTTCCTTCCAAGAAAAAGTAAAAACAATACAAAAGAGAGCCAAATTCAAGATCCATTCACTTCGAGATGCCTGGACAA
>JAGKTI010022577.1:0-15193 GCA_018397915.1 Birgus latro
GTAATTGATAGTGCCATACACCTGGAATTGGCTAATTATCACTTGGCAACATCCAACCTGCACTCGTTCGCTAATTTCCCCTGCTTTTTTCCCCGTGAAATATGCCGTATCAGCTACTCTCGTAATATAAATGTATATAAGAAAGGAAGGGAGAAGCCTGAGTGATATTTATATTCACCTGGAACTACCTAATTTATATGTATTGTCCAGATTTCCTACGACTTATTTCTTAGCTTATACATTAGCAGCTGACATTTTCAACACTGCTACCAGATACAGCCAGTTTGCTCTCGTCCTTCGTGGAGAAGTGATGTCCGTCCATTTCTGCCTCTTTTGCGCCTGTTATAAAAGGCCCTGTGACCTCTACCCCTACTAAACATCGTGTGGGAAGCGGTAAAGGACTGTAGATATATACAAGTGTAATAAAGTACTAGAAATAATAAAGTGTGAGTGC
This sequence comes from Birgus latro, assembly GCA_018397915.1. Classification (NCBI taxonomy): domain Eukaryota; kingdom Metazoa; phylum Arthropoda; class Malacostraca; order Decapoda; family Coenobitidae; genus Birgus; species Birgus latro. The sequence continues at coordinate 455 of JAGKTI010022577.1, forward strand.
GTATATGAGTAAGAAATGAGAGAACGCAAGCCGCGAATTAGAATTAGCGGGAGTGGGAGGCTCGTACGCGCTCGTATTTTACAATGCTTTCAGTGTTTTTTTTTTTTTAGTATGGATTCCAAACTACTTGGAAATCATTGAATAGTGTATCTAGAGATAATATCTGGCAGTGGTATTCAGGTTAGGGGATGTCGGGAAGTGAAAAGTGGAGACTTAGTTACCCAGCTTCAGAAGTCTCCACAAGTCCTACGGTAATCGACGAGTGCTAAAAAAAAAACATCCCTGGAGAAAGCTGAAGGTATGTACCATGTGTATATTTAATTATAGTATTCTAGGACTAATAATTGATTTTTGGCAAATATTTTTAAAAAGTTAGTCGGAGCGCGAATATCCCCGCGGGAATGGCACGGATAACCGGCAACCCCGCGGTGTAGGGGTTAGAGAAAACTGTACACTAAATCATACCGGTCAACTAGCAGTGCCCATTTTCACAGGTTATATTACGCTTGTGAAGAACTCAAGACCAACAACCATCTTAGCCCGTCATGCCCACTCCTCTTTGCTCATCCCACCCTGTTTAGACATGGGAGCGACTCTGTCCGTCTGTCTCTTACTGATGTTTTTCGAACTCGAGTTGATTCACTCTCTTAGACTTCAGCGACTTCACCGAAGGCACACCACACCAAGCATTACCACATCACATTACACCACACGAAAACTATGTCACACCACATCACACTATACAAATTCAATCTCCGACAGCACACCGTACCATATCATACCAGTGCCATTAACCGAAGGGCCGTGAAGCTCCTACACCATCCAGTACTTTTATACTTGTTCTGCCTCTCCTCCACATTAACTTTCTCAAAGATACCTGTGATACCTTAGGACAACCAACGTTACTCATCAGACACCGTTAAATTTCACAGTTTGTACTCTTCGTGTCCTGCCCCCATTCCTTAGCAAGGAAGCAAACCCTCACATATGCTCCTTTCCACCTTCTCCGTACATCTTTTGTTTTCCCACCTGTCATTTACAAGCTCCCAGCCTACCTACAAAATCCAATAGCACATGACATACTTGTATAATCTTGCTTCCTACAGACATTTCTAATCACCTTGGGGATGATGTCTAGCAGTGAAGGGGTTAGTGAACTCGAAAACGGACCTCCTCATTTCAAAAGCTCTCTCCTAAGCTGAATGAAACTGTTTTGAGATAGCAAAAAATACTACGTCATCGGACTGAAATGGTTAATGTTGCCTGTTTCTGACCCCTTCACTGCGAAACGTTTTCCCAAAGTTAGATAAAATCGTATGATGGTAGCAAGAATTCAGTAAAAATACGACATATCTTGGAAGAGATTAATATCGACAAAAGTTGCATCTGTTAATATAAGGGCGACAAAGTTTCCATCTATTAACCGTACTGGATAGATAGAGTGATGTGATACCTGAAATTACTGGTTTGGCGACACACAGTAGTCGGATTTGGTAACTGTACTATCGACATAATATGCAACTATTAAGTGTAATGGCGACATAGTTTTCATCTGTTAACCGTATATTAATTACATTGATGAATGAACCCCAAAAGATCATAGTGTAATGCTTATTCAGTCAGGGACAAAAATTTGCATAATATTTCTCCTCTTCTGTTTTTCACTCTCCCCTACTGGCGAAGACTCTTAGACTGAGAAAGGAATCGTATATTTCTGTGTTTAATGTTTTACCTCTTCCTTCCTCCTTATCCTCTGCGGACGATTATTGCTAGGGTGAGAGATACTTGGCATGTTTGACTGCCAAAAATTTAACCTGTTCAATTTCTCACTATTTATCTGCTGGCAGACGACCAATGCTGCGAGTGGTTTGTTATGATTGCCTGCTTAATGTTTCACTCCTTCCGTTTTTCACTACTTCCTGCTGGCAAATATTCCTAGGTTAGGAGATACATGGTATATATATCTTTGTGCATGTTTTCTGCTTAGTATTTCACATATTCTGTCTTACTATCCTCTGCTGGCGGATATTTCTAGGTTGCGGGAAGCTTGGCATATATCTCTGCCCACAGATGATTTTTGTTGCCATGATGCGTCTGGGAGGAAGGTGGCTGATATTAAATAAATGTGAAGAAGATATAGTGCAGCAGTAAGCTAACTTTTGTTCCCAACTGTTCATTGTGCTACGAGGTGGAATGAGCTATAATTCCTTCAGCTCAATGACGTACTGTCTGGTATGCTGTTGCTAACACGTGGCTTTATTCAGCTCGGGGGACGTCTTGTAGTAGGAGTAAAATTGCATTTTCTGTTTTTTTTTTAATGCAAGGAAGAAGGAACCAAAGGCCAGGGCCCGCATACTGTTCCTTCCAAGAAAAGTAAAAACAATACAAAAGAGAGCCAAATTCAAGATCCGATCATTTCAAGATGCCTGGACACACTGCGTTTGAAAGACTGGAGATCATAGGAAGTAGGGAATACAGACAGAGGGAGACAGTTCCAGAGTTGACCAGTTGCATAAATGAAGGACTGGGAGTAACTGTTAACTCTTGCATTAGAGAGTTGGACAGAAAAGGGATGAGAGTTTGTTGCTAGACGGGTACTACGTGCCCGTCGTAGAGGTGGAGGGATGCAAGCAGACAGTTCAGAGGAACAGTGACCATTGAAGTAGCGATAGAAGAGAGATAAAGATGCAACAGTGCGGCGAAGAGACAAAGGTTGAAGGGAATCAGTAAGAGGAGGAGAGTTAATGAGACGAAAAGCCTTTGACTCCACCCTATTGAGAAGAACTGCGTGTGGGGAGCCTCCCCCTACATGAGAGTTGTACTCCATACACGGGCGAATAAAACCCGTTTACAAGGTCAACATCTGTGCAGGGGTAAAGAAAGTTCGGAGACGGCCCAGCACACCTAATCTCTTGGAAGCAGGTTTCACAAGAGATGTAATATGTTCTTTCCAAGACAAATCCCGAGAGAATGAAACCCCTAGCATGTTCAAGGATGATGCAGGACTGAGCTGGACATTATTAAACATTAGTGGGTAATCCTGAGGAAGATTTTGTCGGGTTGATAAGTGTAAGAACTGAGTTTTTGATGCATGCTCTTACCAAACGATTTTTATTAAACTCGGAGGAGTCTCTCTTGCAGTAAAAGAGTTAATGAAGGCTATATTTGACAACATTTTCTGAAAAATATGTCGTAAACTGTATAAAATTGTCTGGTATGACTTTAAAAAAAAAACAGAAAACGCCACCCGAGTAAAGTTGCTAACCCCTTGAATCCGGTGACGTATTTTATTGGTATACTTATGCTGCCTCTAGACACTAGACATTTATATTGAGCTTGGGTGGATCTTCTTGTAGTGAGAAGGTTAAGGAATTCTATATGTAAATCTTCTAGTTCTAAAGTTCTCTTCTAAACTGAATAAAATCTGGAATTTAGCAAGAATAAGTAAGTACATACCTCACCGGTTTCAGAAGGCTATGCCTTTGGTTGTGGCATTTTTCTTTGATCTGAATAAGATTTCTTTCTAAATTATGCTGCAGAAAGATGATTTTACTTAGCCAAAGGAAGACCTCTCACCGTGAGGGAGTTTATGTTCCTTTGTTGGTTGTTTGTCGTTTTACTGCCGGCATAGTTTGCATACAATAAATCCATTTTATAATATCTGTGATGATTCAATAGCCGCAAGAGGACGATTTTTAGATACGGGTACATCTCTAAGAGCGACCCAGTCAGTTAATCACACCTTGGGAATTTTCATATGCAAGGTGCTTCACCATACCGAAGCCTTTTTGGGTGGTTTACCATGGCTCCCTAAGGATTTTCACACGTAAGGTGTTTCATTCTTGCGATGACCAATATCGTAATTCAGTTTGGCGAAGCCCGACATGGTGACGCATCTATGTAGGGACTCTGTGGTTGTTCCGTTTTAATAAATTACGGGAGACTTTTAAAACTCGAGAGATTATGTCTATCCTTCACACATGCTTTCTCTGCAAGACCTTTTCTCTTAGCTGTATAAAATCGCCAGATGGTGGCGAGAACAACATACACAAGACGTTATGATAGTGAAGAGGTTAACTTTCAGGCAGTTTATTTCTAATGGGTTAATAAGCATTCCTAGCACCTATCCTTATATGAATCGCGAATTTGAAAGCCATTGAATGTCGGTATTAGAAATGTGTATATAACACATTTCTTCTGCAGCTTTTCCCACTCATGCAGGTAGGGACGCCGCTTCTTGAGAGCTGCCTCGATAGTTAAGTTTTCTCTCTCTTACCCCTCTCAGTGCACTCCCACTCTCTCTTTCTCGGCCTTCCAATCGTCTTCCATTCCATCGCCTCCATCACCTACAATGAGAAATTAACTTAGGTGGCTCTCAGGTTCTTTCTTTCTAGTTATTTATGTGATTTTAATACTTGCTTTAGAATTAACTTAAATACACACAGGGGAATATTTTAGACTGCAGTGTTCAAAATAAATCGCTACGGATGGGCGGAAGCATAATTATGATTTTTTTTTTTTACGATATAACCCTTTCCAAATCGCAGTAAACTTAAAATGTCACAATTACGTCTTCATCTTTCATTATCATCATCATCATCACCACCATTATCATTCATTTTTTTTTTCTTAGGGAATAGATAAATTTAAGGCCCCATGCCATGTCGTAAAAATAACCCCGCTAATATCAATACACCAGTCCTGTATGAGACAGCCCTAGCATGTATTCAATATGGACGGTGGGTGTTAGCGCCGAAGTGGTGACATGTAGTATGTAGGAGGACGGCTGGGCCTTGATTGCAGGCTGTAAAGCCTATGCCCAGAGTCGGACACATAAAAAAAAAGAAAAAAAAAGAAATTTAGGCCCCATTCCAGCCCACAGCACAATAATTATATATTTCACTGTGACCTAGAACGGCTCCTGAAGCCTCATAAATAACCTTACTCAATGTGCAAAGTACTGCCGAATCAGAAGCACCTGGCTGTGCTATCATTTGTGTAGATTATGACAAGGGGGGGGGGTGACGGGGGGAGCGAGGGGGGGGCTGAGATTGGTGTATTCATAAACCTTCTTATGAATTCAAGCGGCGTATGAGATCCTTTGTAATTGCTCGTAACCTCACTCCTAAAGCTACCGTACCAAACACTTCCAAATCATGTCATAGTGAAAAGTGAACTGGAAAAATACGACAAAAGAAAATGTTACATTACTGATAAGAACTATTTATCCTGAGAACTGTTTAACCTCTTCAGTCTGGTGATGTTTACTCTTTGTATATTCTTGTTATCTTCTGACGATTTTTTTCCCTCAGCTTTGAAGAGACTGTTCGAACCCAAGAAGCTACATATAGTCATTAAACTCTTCATTAATAGGGCGTCTTCCCAAGCTGAATATAAATCATCAGGAAACGGCAAGAAGAAAATAAAAACACACAACTGAAGTGTTAAGATCTCTTTTGAATTCTTGCTTTGGTAATCAGAACTCAGACGCCAACGAAGCCGCTGTATTGGTTCAAGGTTGGGTGGGTCTCGGGATTGTCTCTTCCACTCCCAATAACCCATCAGTTAACTTATTCTTTTGCTTTACGAGTATTGTACTTCTCCCCCTCCCCAATTTCTGCTTCACTCTCACCCTCCCCCCCCTTCCTCAGTCACGTCCTCTCTTCAGCTCTACTTAGTCCGTGCTCTTGTTCTCATTCATTGTTCTACCCCCTTTCTTCTCTCTCCTTTCACCTTAGACTTCCTTCTGCTCTACTCCACCCCTCCTCCTCTCCCCTTCCCTCTCCCTTATCTCTCCCCTTGTGTTTCCTTCCTCCTTCTCTGCTCCACCTCTCATCTTTCCTCCATCCTTCTTTTCTTCTTCACCTTTCTCTCCCTGCTCCATCCCACTCCTCTTTCACTTTCCCCTGATTCTCCAGCCCTACCCTTAACTCTGCCGTCAACTCACATCACCTACTCTTACTTTTATTAAAGTTAACCTAACTAACTTATTCTACCATTGAATCTCTAATACAAATTAGCCTTCATCATCATCAGCTAAACCAAGCCTACTTTATTCCACCAAAAAGCCTTCTAACCTAACCTAACCTAACCTAACCTGATCTGACCTTACATAATCTAGTCAAACTTAATATTTCCTATGTCAGCCTCTGCCACTATGCTCTTCATTATTCCACAGGCAAAGTCCTTCCTAATATTATTCATCATTTGTCTGATTGGTGGAGGCGGTGGCAATCATTATCTACTCAGTTTATGTAGTGCTGCATACTTCTTCCTTCAACTTATCATTATTTTTCTGTGTCTGCCCTCTTCCTATTTCTCCCATCTTTCCTGTCAAATTTTATTACTCTTATTTCCTTTTCAGGTGGCTTTACATTGAGTGATAAGCCTAATGGTTTCCTGTAAGCCAGGAATGCATTTGCAACTCTGATTGGTAGCCACATAACCAAGCCATACGTGTCCCCTACGTGTCAGCAAGTGCGTTGGCGGAGGGTTAGTGCCCCTCCCCGTAAAACAACTAACTCAGAGTCAAACGGCCACCTCTTATGGGATTATGGCGTCTGGCAGTTAGATAGATTTGCCTAACATGACTATCCTTGCCACCACGCCCTGACTACAGCCACACCCCCACTCCACTCTTCCTCACCGCCAGTCAAACCTGGATCTGAAAACGTCTGAAGTTAACACTGTATCCCCGCCCCACTTTTTTATTTAAACAAGTGTTTTTAAATATAGTATTATGGGCATAATAATATATTATTATGGTTATAAACCCAGACTACTGTGCGTTGAAAATTAACAAGATATCGTATTGTCACACGAGCTTTCGAAACTACTTTGTAATGGAAGCAGTTCTTGCCTAACCTTTATCACAGCATATGATTTGCAGCATCAGAAATGAAAGCGAAGAATGTAAAATCGGGATTAAACCATTTTTCTCTCCCACCCTTTCGTTTTGTAACTCGCACCAAAAACCACAAGCTCCTCGGGTGTCTGGTCTGCGTTCGCATGCTGCTAATACCACCAGACCTTTGACTCAGAGTGTACATGAATGAGAGAAGAGGACGACACAACGGGACCCGCATATCTGCTGACTGAGGAGCTGTGAAAAGGATTTTGGGGCTTCGAGGGTTGACCTGGGCCCGGATTCAGACATAAGATCTCGCTCGTAGCCCAAGTTTTACTCTGGAGGAACAAGGGACATGGATAGGTTTCTACACTTTCCTTCTCCTCCATAAAAAAAAAAAAAAGAAGAAAAACTCATGAAAGTATTTCCTCATAACTGAAATTTATTTTTCAAGAAAGAACGTGAGATACGGACAAATTCTATGCTCTCTTTGTCCCTCCTGAGAAAATATGTCACAGTTATAATAGGGAATTAATCAGTTCATCCATCCGGCTCCTGGTCAGAACTATGTGGTAGGTATCGGAGGACGGGAGGTGAATTTACATCTGTGTGGGATGATCCATTAAGTTTGGAAGTTGGTCTCGATATGTGAGAGGAGAGCTGTGAGATACGATTATGCACGGGTTCAAGGGGTGCGTGCTGGAGACAAGTCGGAAGGCATAAACAAAATCTAAAGAATTTTGTTTAACATGAGGACGAGAGTACAAGAGGTGAACTGGGGTCACTGAGGGACAAATCAAAAGGTGCAAAAAGGGCTGATTGGGTCTGAGAAGTAATCTGAAGGGGACACGAACTAATGAAATAGTACGAGACAAATAAAAGTAATATCATGGATCTTAGGACGAAAAATAAGCTTCCGCGGAATGATTCCTTAGATACGAAAAGGTTGAGAAGTGTATTAGGTGCGAAGGATAACTGAAGAGGATGAGGTGGCACGAAATTCCAGAAAGAAGTGGAGGATGCTTGCTCCATTCCGCGAATACTGGACAGCGGGTAGTCGTCAGGTCATTCTCCCAGCACACAGACTTGAACCAATTAGCAATCGAGAGTCTCGATATGGGCTGGGAAACTTTTGTATTCTATAATGAGTTTACGAAATAGTTACCATTTTTTTTTTTACAGTATCATAAAAATTAGATTATCGTGACGTTCGCTGCATTACTGAGGCCTCATATGACAAGTGTCTTGAGGATGAGGGTTCGTGGTGTTGAATCTAATTCATCCAAGTAGTATATTTCTTCATAGTATTAGCTAAAATGCTAAAGCATAAACTAATGGAATAGAATGGTGTCGAAGATATTTCTCCACCATCCACAGAGCTGTCTGTATGAGTTCTGCCGCTTTGTTGTTGTTGTTTGAAGATATCTCCCTCTTATAGAGGGAGCCGGGCCTTATATTAGCCCTGTCAGTGGGGTGTGGGCTGATTAAAAAAATAGTAAGGGGGAAGACAGGGCCTGGGGATTGCCCAGCACACACGCCCTATCTTCTGGCTGGCTTTGTGGTGTGTGTGAGTTCTGCCGCATGTTACCTTGGCTTAATCCCGATAATCGTGGTGTAATGGATGACGTCATGGAAGTGAAGCTGACACATGCACTACGGGTTTAACATAGAACCTCTAAATAAGATGCAAGTCGAAACATAACCGAATGAAAAGAGAGGTACGGCTGCCTTCAGATGAATCTGAGCGACAAACCAAACGCTTTCCAGTAACCTAAAAATAATAATAATAATAATTTACTACGCTGGGTGGTAACCATATAAGCAAATAATGCCTGGTGGTGCAGCAGGCTATGGCGTTCCAACCAGGTGAGTCCCGTATGGGCTTATATCCGTAGATTGGTTGGAGTTTATCACTCACATAATGCCAGTCAGGGGTGAGAGAGGCTGATTGTCGTTGGTTAAAATGTCAGGTCTGAGTAGCCTAGCTCCGGGCCCATATCCCCAAAGAGGAAAGAAAAGACTGTATGGCACAGTGTATAAGGATCGGAATGTTCATATCTCGTTGTTGTTGTTTTTTTCTGTAGGTATAAAACACATTCATATAATCTTGGGGGGATTCTGACAAGTTGATGATATGATTATGAAATTCCAAAAATCAAGGCACACACAGAAGTGGGTAATGTCATTTTTTATACATCATTATATAGGTTCCAGTTCATTTCTGTATCTCCGGCTACGATTAATTTGTTTTCCTCTGTTAGCTCGTGATTATTTTACTCCAGGTACCGAGACAATTTAACTTCCCGTTGGTAAATCTCCTATAAGAAACAATATTTAATAACAGTAGATCTTGTCATGTACTTAAAAGGGCATATTATTAAAAAAAAAAAAAGTTATAAAACAAATTATATCCTAATTCGCAATGAAATTCTGAAGTATCGTTGCTGGGCTTTGAAGTAACAGTACGACAGTGGGACTGGTGCCGGTCTTTGTGAGATTCATGCCAGGCAGCGTACAGCCTGTCATTGAGAGGAAGGGCGAATGAACTTGATGCTAAATGAATAATTTTTCATGACATATCTAAATAATAATCTGGAGAATAGAATCTTACCCTACTCTTTTAATAGTATATATTTCCTTATTATGAAGACAAACTAGGTAACTGCTATCTTTTTCAAGACCCAGTAATAAGATCTGGACACTTAACGCTAACATTTTTAATCCACCGTTGATCTTTGATCATGTATCCTATATCGACTTGTGATATTTTACAGGGTTCCAGGAAAGTCTCGTTACACTCTAGAAAATTATCCTTTCATGAGACTGAAGGATATAGCTGCTCTTATGTTGGACGGTAGAAATTACCATCATATTGCACGCATACTACGAAGTGCATTTTATCATTTAAAAAATTCTTCTGGATTGCATTTCGTCACAGGAATCGCATCTCTAGAGACAACGGGAGGGTGCATGACTAAAATGTATATTAATCTCGTATATTTGTGTCAGCTACTCTTACTACAACATCCGTAACACTACGATTGTCAGGAAGAAACTAAGGTTACATACGGTTGACCATATAAAGACGTATTTATGGAAGGTGACAGACTTTTTCAGAATCACCCCTGCTGTTCACAGGTTTGGAAAGACGATTGATTAGAAAATTTGAGTGAAATGTAAACGAAGTTTGTAAAATCAGTATGACATGCTGACTTAATGCCAAGACCATTCTCTACTGGGGTTGGTAAGGAAGAGGTGAGTTACTTATTATATAAATGATGATGATGATGATGATGACGATGATAAAGTGAAGGAAGATCAAAATGGAAATACCTCTGCTACTATCTTTCACTGAAATGAATACAGCTGCATAAATAAATAAGTAATGAGTAAGTAAATAAATACATATACTGATTAATGAACTGATAAACATTTATCACACTCTTTCTCAGTACTAAAGTGCAGACAGAGGATAATCTTCTAACCAGGTGCTATATCACTCACTGTATCTAATATCTGCAAAATAAACACCACAAATTCAGTACCCGATATTCTTTCTCCAGCCAGTGTCTCTGCAAAACGTAGATACTCCCGATTGAGTCCGAATATATCCTTAAAAATCGTCCAAATGACCCTCTTAACAGTTCCTTCCCTCTACCTCTCCTGTCCTCCTATGCCATCACTCCTGCCCTCCTCTGCCACCACTCCTGCCCTCCTCTGCTACCTCTCCTGCCCTCCTCTGCCATCACTCCTGTCCTTCTCTGCCACCACTCCTGCCCTCCTCTGCCACCACTCTTGCTTCCCACTCCACTGAGCCTTGACGCATCTGGAATCGCTGCCTGGATTAGCTTAATTGGCCATTGATTCTGTCTCTGAGTTTCAAATACGTTGATAGTGGGATGGGAGGGGGACTGGATGAAGGGGAGAGAGAGAGAGGGGGGGGGAAGGAGAGGTAACACAGGAAAGAAGGGAGGAAGAAAGGGGAAAGGGAGGAGAAAGGAAGGAGAAAGGAGAAGAGAAGGGAGAAAGAGAGGGGAAAGGGGTACAGACTAAAGAGATAGGAAGCAGATGAGGGAAATGGAAAAGAGGAAAGAGGAAGATAGGTGAAGAAGAGAGTGAACGGATGAGGTAAATAGTGAGAAGGAGAGACGAGGAAAAGAAGGAAGTGGGGAAGAGGAATAAGAGAGAAGGATGAAGGAGAAAAAATAGGAAAATGAAGAAAAGCTAAATCAGGAGGAAGGGGGAGGGAGATGGCGAAAAGGAAGAAAGGAGAATAAGGCACCAATGAAAAGAAAGGGGGGGGGGAAGGGAAGAGAGGGAGAGAAGAGGAAATAAGTAAGAAGGAAGGGAAAGAAAAGGAAAGAATGAGAGGGGTAATTATGTCTGCACCTCTCCCACCTCCTCATCCTCAACCCCCCCCCCCCCCCCCCACCTCCTCGCCATCAACCCCCACTCCCACCCCCATCTCAGATCAAAGATGTCTCTCATACAATCATGTCCGCTCCTCTTGAATAATCATGCTGAATAAATTATGAACTTGTTTTTCTGTGCTCTCACCTTCTCTTTTATTAATTTCTTTCCCTGTTATATTTATTCTTCATATCTGCCTTTATCCTGTTTTTTTTTTTTTTATCTGTCATTACTTTACACTTTTCATACCTGCTTTTGTTTTCTGTTTTATCGACCACTTTTTATTTCCACATTTCATCTGTTATTATTCTGTGATTGGTGTAATTTATTTTTAGATTCTTATTACTCAGCTTTTACACTTTACTCTGTCATCCCTCATTTATACTCTCTTTTGTGTGCTTTCATTCTTTTCTTTAATCTAACGTTCTTTATTTATTCTCTTTTACCTATTATTCACCTTAGAGTCATCCTAGTTACTGAGTTCGAGTTAGAATATATCATTAGCGAATATGTAGAACTGCAAGAAATACATATTCAGATATGAAATACAAGATAACATTTTTGTTGTTACACGGGGCAGATTACCAGAGAAAATCAAATGGGAAGGATTTTCTTTTCAGGTTTTTAACTTCTGGCTACTTTTTTTTTTCTTATAATTATTTGTGAATTTGTGAAAGGAAAAAATAGTGGGGGTGGGATACTGCTTGACAATGCACCCGACGTATGAAAGTTTCCGTTTTGTTAGCTGTAAAAATTTCATGCACATATGTTACAGGTCAGTGATCGGGGTGTGTATAAAGAGGAACAAGAAATAACTCGTATCCCCATGCATAAGGAAGAAAGAATGCCCTCACTCTTTTCTCTGAGTATCGTATAGCGTTAGTTCCTTCACTCCCATAAAGTCCGATTTTTCTTCAATACGGGAAATGGGCAAGAGTAGGTGGTTTACGTGTGTATAAAAACGATTGAGAGAAAATCCAGGAGAATAAAACGGGATGCTGTCACTCTGTTCCTTGTGTATCGTAAAAATATGTTGACCCTTTCATCTCGAGAAAATGGTCAAAGAAGGTTGTATTTAAAGCTTCAGGTCCATCAAATTCTCTCCTTAGGTGAATATTGCCGTCCATACACTACATGTTAAACAATAATTTGAAAAACGCGTCATCGAAAACTATCACTTGCCGTCAATCAGTACAGAAACGCAACAACCACTTTTCTCGTTACGTATAGGGTAAGCAGTCCCGTAAATTCCACGAAACCGGAGTGGGTTAAGTAATCCTTCTTTTCGACTGTCCTTAGATCAAAGAGGTTTGCCGTAGAGCTCCCCACCCCATGTGATGAGCAGCAGGATTAAACCCCCCTCCCCACACACACACATCCAAACCTTTATACACATGAGTTTGCTTAGGAAGCCAGAAAATTCGATAAGGCCTCTAATCACACGCATCCCCATTTTCGAGAAGGATTCGGATCCTCTATTACAGCATCCCAACACCACCAAGAACATAAGAACATAAGAAGAGAGGATAACTGCAGTAGGCCAGGTGGCCCATGTTAAGCAGCTCTTACAAGAATGACTAAGCTTCTAGAATAAGACAAGGATTGCAAAGAAGAAGGCTCTTCCCCACCCACCAAACCCTTGAGCCGAAGCCGGCAGGAAAAAGTCAGAACGCAGTATGGAAAAACTGGCGTGAGCATTTTACTCGTACAGGAAAGTGCGAAAGGAGAAGAGAGACCATCGCAGTGAAACCTGAAAAGGAAAAAGAATGGATTAGTACTGTTTTTTTCAGGAAATTTTATTATATCCAACCATTACTTGTCTTGTGCTTATCTAGCCTATGCCTGAAACTCTCAGTGGAAGGGGCAGCAACTACCTCACTAGACAGCTTATTCCATTCGCCTGCTACACTATTGCCAAACCAATTTCTGCCTATTTCCTTACTAAATCGGAAAATATCTAGTCCGAAACCGTTACTTCTAGTTCAATTCTGTACACTTACTCTAAGTACCTTGTTAATATCACCCTTATTTATTCGCTTCATCCACTTAAACATCTAAGTTAAGTGTCCCCTTACTCTGCGCCTTTCTGGTGAAGGCAAATTTAGTCTTTTTAGTCTGTCTCCGTATGAAAGGCTCCGAACATCATGTATCATTTTTGTCATTCTTCTTAGTACATTTTCTAAAGAATTTTTGTCCATTCTATAGTATGGACACCAAAATTACACGGCGTAGTCTAAAATACAGTGACCTTACTAATACTACATAAAGTTGCAATATTACTTTAAATGTTCTATTGCTCACGCGTCGCGAAATAAATCCTAGGACCCTATTTGCTTCATTTCTCGCATTAATACGCTGTTGCCAAGGTTTGTGGTCTGAACTAACCATAACTTCTAGCTCTCTCTCACATTCCGATTTACTAATTTCTTTATTATCTAGGTTGTATTTAGGATCTCCAATGGTCTAGCCCACGTTAAGTACTTTCCATTTTTCAACGTTAAATTTCATTTGCCAATGTGACCCCATTAGGTCGCATTGCCTCACTTTCTCTACTAGTTCAAAAGATGAGTTTGTTGGTGTTTTTTGCTGGAATCCCTACAGCTATCAGACAATTCCAGGCAAAACTAGAGTTAAAAATATCGTGAAAAAAAGGAAAACAAATAATTTCTGTCAATAATTCGCTGTTATTTCTGTTACTTATTGTAAGAACTGGCTGGGATCATCCGTTCGTGAATAATGGCCCAGATCACTCGTATACGTAAAACTTGTCCACCAGAGGCGCTGAATGCAATTGTACCGAAGTGTAGTGTGGGTACAAGTCCATACAGAGCTTACTGGTTTAAGTCTGATTCACTAATATCCTAACAGCTCCTTCATTTCGATGGCGTACTATTCATTATATCCTTGCTATTTCCAGAAGACTAAATTCAGCTTAGGATAGGCCTTTGGACTGGACGTATTAATTAAATCCTTACTTTATCCTTTTAGTACGAGAGGTCTCTTCGAAGTTAATAAAATTATCTCGTGTTAACGAAAATGGAAGAAATAAGTCGTTCTTGGACTGAGGGGATGAGTTTATGTGTCAGGTCGCATTTCAAGTGAGAATACAAGCATGGTGAAGACTCCGAGTTCTTTTTACCGTAACAGATTACGGATCCTTGATACCTCTAGATAACTAGCATTACATTAGTTATATGGCCGTGAAATAACCTCCCCCTTATCGTTTAATTCTTCTCAGATAGTGAGCTTCTCCAGTAGCGTCGGGGTATGGTGGAATCTGCACGAGATCTCGGAAGTGAGTCTTGCACAGAGCCTTTCTTCTCAGTGTCGTATGCCTGGATCCTTCATTCTGACGAGGTAAGTGACATCTCTTAGTAAAGAATGGTTATATTTATTAGAACTGTGGAAAGTTTGAACCAGTCTTCTCATCTCTGTAACACATACTGTACACACACACACACACACACACACACACACACACA
>JAGKTI010022578.1:0-15192 GCA_018397915.1 Birgus latro
AGGGCATAGGGCTCATTTCAATGGATGAAATCAGTGGAAAAATCCGCGGAACATTTACGTAGCGCAGAGCGGCTGAGCAGACGACATGAGACGGTGATGGATGGGAGGTAGGGAGGGGAGTCTAGAATGGTGGAAAATGGCTAAATTGTCAACAGTGGATGGGGCAGTAGTGCATCAGAGGTAGATTGAGTTTTTCGAAAACCATACTGGGTAGGGGATAAGAAGTCACCTCTCTCCAAAAACCACACAAGCTTAACATTGACCATCTTTTCCAGAACTTTACATATACAAGAAGTCAGAGAAATAGGCCAGTAATTCGTCGCCTGTAGGTGGTTCTTACCTGGTATGAGGATGGTGATGACTACAGCAACAGCCCAACAAACGGAAACTCACCAGAACACCAGATCTTATTAAATAATGAAAGCAAAAACTAAAAGGACTCATCAGACAGGTGACGTAAAAAGGCATATCATCACAACCAGGAGAGGAATCATGGCACTGTGGTAGATTTGCCTGGAGTTCAGAAACAGAAAAGGGACATTATAAGACTCTCCACCAGATGAGGCAAAATTTTGACCACAAGACTCTATGCACAGACGGTGGAAAGCCAAAGGTGTATCTGCATCCTTCCATGACACACTGGCAAAATGATCAACAAATAACTCTGCAACAGTGAAAGGATCAGCCATAGTTCCACTGCTGCAGATAAAACAGGAGGGGAGGGAACAATAAATTTTCCTGAAATTTTCCTTACCCGGTTCCACACCTGCGTGAGGGAAGTCCTCGGATTGATGGAGGAAACATAACCTTTCCAAGATGAACGCCTGACCTCCTTTAAAACTAGCCTCATGTGAGCTCGTGCCCTCTGACATGCCACCAAATACTGAGGATCCCCAGGGAGATGACGAAGTCGAGAGAAGGTGATCGCTTGGTTATCACTGCAGAACTGCAATCAGAGTTCCACTGGGGAACCAGACATTTAGGAAACTGACCCCTTGCTCTTGGAATAGATAATAGGGGTGCTGAGTGCAACATGTCAGTGAAATATGACACCGCCTCAGTAAGACAGCCAAACTCATTGACAGAAAGGGAAATGGAACTCAATTTTCTGAAACGTGGCCAGTCAGCCTTATCCAAAAGCCAACAAGAAAGACGAGGCTGAGCTCCACCTGCAGTAGCAGTTAAGAGTAAAGGAAAATGGTCGCTGCCATACAGGTCTGGCAACACATCTCAGGTAAAATCTTAACCCGCCGAGTCCCTCCGACGTACAATGCGCGTCGCTACTTCTTTCCGCGGACAGACCCAATGACATGCATCATACGTCATTCAATTGCAAGGCCCATTGTGTGCACATTTTTCAACATTCGCGGGTGATTTTTGGTAAGCATATGTGGGACACCTTCCTCTACTTGCTGTCAAGCGGGGATACTGCCTGGCCCCACCTAACCCACCCTCCCCCCATCCCCCCCACACTGGGCAATTCACCTGTTAGCTGTAACCTGGCCAGTAAAGGTATGTTGCCCCACGGTCTCTACAGTGACGAAATTCACGGTGAAAGTGATTCCTGAGGTGGAGGAAAAAGAAATAAATAAGCCAGAGGTAGAAACAAACAAAAGTGATGAGGTGGTAATGTCGTAAAGGGAGGTGCCATTTACTGGGGTTTTGGGTGAGAGAACAATGCTTATAAACGCCTATATTATTGTGTGAAAATCAATATAAACTTGTACTACACATGAATTCGTACCAAATAAATAAAATAAATACGTAATTTAAAGTGTCTTGAGTTCGTTTTCTTTAGCCAGGTACCCTGAAAAAGAAGGAAAACGTAAGGTCGAGTGACACCTGTATCAACACTTCTAACTTCGGGATCGCGATTTCTTTATGAATTTTCGATGTTTCTCACAAAAAGCGAAGGTTTCAGCCAAAAAACAAAAAGTCGAAAATCGGTCGGGACCTCGGGGTAGGCTGGGTAAAAAACCGGTCGGGACTGGACGGGTTAAACAACAGCAGCTGAACATAAGGACAAATGAATGGCAGGAAAAGTTTCAGTCTGGCTATGGAAATAAGTAATCTTATTGGAGTTTAAAATGCCCAACTCATCATCTTCCACTAAAGAGGCCAGCATAACACCCCGAAGGTTGGTCTCACTGTTTCCTGATAGTGGATGGTGACCATTCATATCTCCTAGTAACAGAAAGGGAGAAGAAAGGCCACAAATGAGGTGTTCCAGAACTGTCCTTTCAACAGTAGCACTAGAAGGAAGATAAAGACTGCAAATTGTATACTGCTGATGTAAAAAACAACAGACACCAATAGCCTGCAGGGGAGTGGAGATGTTCAGATGACTATGAAATATCCTGGCAAAGGAAGATAGCAGCACCTCCATGACGACTTGGCCTGGCACAGGATTAGATTATAAGGCATGATAGCCAGAAGGACCAGAAGGAACAGCAACCATGGTCTCCTGGATGCACATGAACAGAGGAGTATTTTGAGAAACAAGATGACACAGTTCCTCATAGCTAGCACCTAAACCCTGACAATTCCACTGGATGACAGAACCCGTAGTGGAGGGATGATGATTAAGTGTGGGACTGTACACCTAATGACAAGCGAGTGGGTTTGGACTGATGCTTAGGAAGGCCCTTGGGAAGAAACTGCCTAGCACCAGGAAACCGCACTCTATGTACATCCGTGGGCAAAGGTGAGGACTAGGAAGAGGAAAGTTTTACAGCACTCTTCCTCTGAGGTGGAATAATACTTGGCTTGGAGAGTGGCTTGGAAAGTGGCTTGGAGGCAGTCCTGGGTGATGTAGGAGAGCCAGTGCCGACATAAGAAGCTCCAGGAGTGTCCTCAAGGGTTAAAACACTGTAAGGAGGACACTGTACGTTTCAGAACTGAAACACCAATGGTATGTCTAACATATTCCCCAGGTGAGGACCTGACCACAGGCGAACTATCTGCTGCAGTTTCCACCTGGCTAGACCCATCAGCCTCCAGGGCAAAGGGAACACGAGAGAGGTAGACACGAGGTTTGCCAACGGAGACCAAACAATCAGGAGCTACTTCGACCTGGCTAGACCCCTCAGCCTCTGGGGCAGAAGGAACAGAAGGGAGGTCTGCACAAGGTTTGACAACAGAGACCTTTGGTGGCCAGTCTTCAGGCTCAGAGGACTCTGAAGAACCACGGGGACATTTGATGGACGCAGTTGGGGGGCCTCAGGCATACTGGACAAGGCAGGAGGAGTAACGTCCATGTGTACATCCGCCACCACAATGGAAGTACGCAAACTGTCAGTCACCGAAGTGGGAGAGGATTGATTGATTGATTGTATTAAAATCTGGCAGCGCAACTGCCGGGGTCATATGCCGCCGGACAGCAAGCTAAAAGATGCAGCAAAAAAAAAGTGAATACTCAAATTAAAGTTAATAACTTACTAGGAATAAAGCATTGAAAAGTTTAAAAGAATAGATTATAAAATAACAATTACTTATAATCGTGGAAGAAGGCCCGCCTCCTGAAGAAAACTAAAAACATCAGTAAAATTACAAGAGGCTCCACCAAGCATCGAAGAGAGACAGTAGGCACCATCTGTCCCTCTATGCCTATGGAGGAATCGTTGATGTAGGTCCGCCAAACTTGGACACTCGACCAGCAAGTGGCGGACAGTAAGGGGAACAAGGCAATCATCACAGTACGGTTGAGTCTCACCACTCATGAGGAACCCATGTGTAAGCCGAGAGTGACCAATGCGAAGCCTAGCAAGAGCCACCTCCAAACCCCGTGGCAGGGAGGGAAGATCCCTTGGCACAACCACTCTCTGAAAGATTTCCTTTAGTTTATTATGAGCAACACAATCCCAGTGTCTCTGCCAGCACGTATGAATTCTGGACCGCAAGTAAGATGTTATATCAGAAGCAGGAAGTGGGTAGTCGGATGGGAGCTGTTAAGAAGCCGCAGCTTTAGCTAATGTATCTGCCCTCTCATTGCCCACCACACCAACATGTGCGGGAACCCAGCAGAAATCCACTCCCTTCCCCCGACGGCGAATGAGGAACAGCCACTCCAAAATAGCTAAAACTAGAGGATGGGAGGAGTTAAGACAGTCCAGGGCCATAAGTGCCCCTTGAGAGTCGTTAAAAATAGTAAAATGATTGTCTTGGTGAACAAACACCATCTTCAGGGCTAAAACAATAGCTGACAACTCTGCAGTAAAAACTGAGGCAGCCAATGGAGGACTACGTCCACGGCAAAAATTGGGAAATACCACTCCAAAACCAACACCAGAGGCGGATTTAGAGCCATCTGTATACACAGGCACAGAACCATCATTACTAGAAGAATGTTCTAAAAATAACTGTAAAAGAGACTGACGAATGACAGAATCCTTGAAGCCCGCCAAAGATCTGCAGAAAGTTACCTTGGGCAAGATCCATGGCGCAACCCTCGGGATCTGAATCGGATTGACAGGTGCTCCTGACAAACCAAACTCCTCCTTGATATCCCAAACCCTAAAGCCAAACGGACGAGGAATGCGAGGGTGCCTACGATAATACAAAAAAACAAGACTGTCGCATCACACACTCCCAGACAAGTGAGTCTGGAAGGCAATGAATCTGGAGCAAGCACCGCGTTGCAATAGACTGACGCAGAAGACCTAAGGGAGGCACACCAGCCTCCACCAACAAACTGGGAATCGGAGATGACCGAAAAGCGCCAGTTGCAAGGCGAGCACCAGCATGGTACACAGCATCTAGGGTTTTTAGTCTGGACTCTGTGGCAGAGGAGTAGACCTCACAGCCATAAGACAGCTTGGATGTTACAAAAGCCTGAAACAGATGCAAGCGTGTTCTCCGATCAGCACCCCAAGAGGTATGGGACAGAACCCTCAACAGACTGAGAGCCTTCATACATGATACTTTAAGATTTGCCAAGTGTGAAGCCCAAGTCAAACTGCGGTCAAATGTCAGGCCCAAGAATTTCGTTTCTACCACACAATGGAGTCTCCTGTCACAAAGCTGGAGATCAGGGTCCGGGTGTACCCCTCTCATCCTACAACAGTGCATAGCCACAGTCTTAGAAGGGGAAAACCGAAAGCCCTTGGAAGCTGCCCAGGCAGAAATCTTGTCCAAGGCAAGCTGCATACGCCGCTCAATAGCAGACATGCGGGAGCCAGAAAACCATATGGCTAAGTCATCCACATAAAGAGATGAGGATACCCCAGCAGGCACAGTGTCAAGGATACCACTGATGGCCACTGCAAACAGGGAGACACTTAAGACGCTCCCCTGTGGGACACCTTCCTCCTGGCACAGCGGCGCAGAGAGGATAGAACCCACACGGACCCGAAACACATGATCAGTCAAGAAGTCTTCAAGCAGCAATGGCAGCCGACCATGTAAACCAAAGGCATGAAGGTGCTGGAGGATGCCATGGCGCCAGGCAGTGTCATAAGCCTTCTCAAGGTCAAAGAACACAGCCACAAGATGTTGCCTGGAGCCAAAAGCTTCACAGATCGATGCCTCGAGCCTGATAAGGTTGTCCGAAGTACATCGGAATTTACGGAAGCCACTCTGCGAAGGAGAGAGGAAACAACACTTCTCTAGAAACCACACAAGCCTGATATTGACCATCTTTTCAAATAGCTTGCACACACATGATGTTAAAGCAATTGGGCGATAGTTGGAAACCTGGGAATGGTCCTTACTAGGCTTGGGAATGGGAAGGACAACACCCAACTTTCAACTCTTGGGAATAGAGCCCTCGCCCCAAACCCTGTTAAAAAGATCCAATAAAAACTGAAGTGAATCCGTCGGTAGCTGACGAAGCATAACATATGGAATTTCGTCAGGCCCGGGAGCGGTGTCACCACACTCTGAGAGGGCAGCACGTAGCTCACTGAGGCTAAAATCTAAGTTATACGGCTCTCAGCCACGGGAGTGAAAGTCAAGACCCAGTCTCTCCTGATTCCTGTGAAAGCTAGCACACGCCTTAGAAGGATATTTTTTTGATACAGCATAAAACTGATCTGCAAAAGCAGAAGCTACTGCATCTGGTGCAGAAACAAGATCGCCCTGAAGTTGCAACACCAGTGGGGAGAGGGGCGAGAACCTACCAGAAATCTTGCGCACCTTTTCCCACACCATTGGCATTGGAGTAGTGGACGTAACAGTAGAAACATACGTCCTCCACGAGTTGCGGAGAGCATCCTTCATGACCCGTCTATAGTGAGCACGTGCTTTGCAAAACTGGATTTTTAGAAAAACATCACGATTTCCTAAATACCAATGGGGAGCCGCTTTGTAAGATCCTCTCGCTGTAGAGCAGTCTTCATTCCACCATGGGACAGGTCTCTGAGAAAAAACACCAGAAGTCCGTGGGATGGAATGAACCCCTGTTGAGAGAAGAGTCTTAGTCAAATAACATTCAGCATCATCAATAGTTGAAAAATCAGTAACCTTGTAGGCAAATACACACAGTTCCTCAAAGAGAGACCAATCAGCCCTATCCAGACACCAGTGTGGCATACGGGCTGCAGGGACAGAGTGAGTAGTCTGGACCAACAAAGGATAATGGTCACCACCATGAAGATCATCCAAAATCTCCCAAGAGAAATCAAGGGCACAATCAGAGGAGGGAATGGTTAGGTCAATGACAGAATATGTTCCAGTCAGAACATGAAAATGGGTCGACCTCCCATCATTTAGGACCACCAAATCTAAATCCCCAACCAAAGAGGCAAGATCACCCCAGGGATTTGAAAGTGAGTCATCCCACAAAGGATGGCGGCCATTAAGGTCACCAAGGAGTAGAAAAGGAGGTGAAAGTTGACTAATAAGGGTCTCCAGATCTGTACGCATAACAGGAATGGAAGGTGGAAGGTACAGACAACAGATGGTATAACGCCTCTCCACGTGCAACTGTACCGCTAGAACTAAAGGTGAGATTGGATTGTAAAGGAAATAAAGGGGACATCAGATTGGCACAGAATGGCACATCCACCGCTGTGACCGCCAGGAGGAGATGCATGGAATACCTTATACCCCCTGATAGAAGGAAACGGTCTATTTCGCACCATTGTCTTCTGGAGACAGACACAGAGCGGATTCAGAGCAGAGAGTAGTAACTGCAATTCCTCCCAGTTTGCCAAGGCACCTCTACAATTCCATTGAAGACAAATTGGAACTGATTGAGCCATATTGATCAGTATTACCGACCGGGTTTGGATGGAGGCTTATGAAAGCCCTTTGGAGGAGCCTGTCCAGACTGAGCGGGTTTGGACTGAGGCTTATGAAAACCCTTTGGAGTAGCCTGTCCAGCACCAGAAACCCGCACCCTCTGCCTAACATCCGAAGACAAACGAGAGGATGAGGAAGGAAGTTTTACTAGTCTCCTTATTGGAAATAGCACACCAGTTTGTTTGGAAGGCGGCTTGGGGGCCACCTTTAGAGATGTTGGACGGTCAGTGCCCCCACCAGAAACCCCAGAAGTGGCAGTAGAGTTCACAGGACTCGAGTCACCTGAGGAGGCCGTCCCATGCTTCAGATCTGAAGCACCAACGAGCTGTTCAACAACATCCCCGGGTGGGGACTGGACCAGAGCTGAACCATCATCATCCTCTGCCGACACCCGGCCAGCTCCCTCAGCCTGCTGGACAGAGGGAACAGGAGAGGTGTCGACAGAAGGGTCAACCACAGAGACCTTAGATGGCCGGTCCTCCTGTTCAGAGGACTCTGATGAGCAACGGTGACATTTGCCAGGTGCAGATGGAGCAGAGACTGGAGAAGACACTATAATTGAGGGTTGGGAAGACTCTTGAGATTCACCACAAGCAGGTAGAACCGGACCTACAGCTGAAGTGGATGGCTCGGGGACAGAACTATTGTCAGACACAGAAGTACGTGCTGCTGAATGTGACTGGGAAGTCGTATTCCTAGAGGGTACGCTTGGACTCGATTTGGAGAGTGCGGCAGCAAATGTAACTCCTTGGCGAACAAACATAGAGCGTACACGATCCTTAGCCTCGGGAAAACTTAGCCTTTCCTTGGTACATAAGGAAAAAACATCCTTCTCAAACCTGTATCGATCACAATACTTAGATGATGCTGCATGGCGACCACCACAGTTAACATGAGACTCAGGACCAACGCAATCCTTCCCTTCATGAATGTCCATCCCGCATGAAACACACACTGGAGGCAAGCCAAGAGCTAGACGCTGGCAGGACCGACCAATGTGACCATAACGTTGGCAGTGAAAGCATCTCCTTGGCATAGGAACATACTCTTTTACTCGAAAACGGTACCAACCAGCAGTCAAAATTTCAGGAACATGGAGAAGGTCGAATGTTATGATCAGTGTCGGCGTTGGAACTAGGTCACCACCAACCTTCTTTGTAATTCGTTCCACTTTTACAACATGCTGATCAGCAAGTTCTCTTGTTAACCGTGCCTCATCGTACATCAAGTCTCTAGCATAAATGACGCCTCTAGAGGAATTTAAAGAAGAATTAGGAGAACAGGTCAAAAGCTGATCCCCCCAAAGGGTCAGGGACAACATTCTAACACTCGCTTCTTTATCAGCCACTTCTACAATCAAGCTACCATCTGCCTGAGGAATAACCTTAGGGGATTTACCACAAACATTCACCAATGCTCTATGCATGGCAAACACATCACACTTCCTCAGATCTACGCCTTCTTTGGAACCCACAACCAAGAATTTTACAAATGACTCCTTTTCATGCAGGTCGAAAACAGACTGCACTACTCTCGTGGGACTGTGACGGGACCCCTTAGCTGGAGGTCGACATGCACTGGGTGCCTTGTAAGGCTCCAGGGTTGCCACAAGAGATGGAGAATCCAGAGAGATCCATCAGACATGCCAGAGGGTCGTGGCATCAGGGTGCCGGCTGATTCATTTTTTTTAATTCCATGTAACAAACAAAAAAACCTTCATTCCCGCACCCCTTCACCCACCATGGAGCCCAGCAAGGGGAGGTCATGTGCCAGGGAGAACACCACTGGCGACCCCAGAGGTAGCGGGAGAGTATACGCGGGTAACCACCGGAGGACCCTGGCAAGGATGACTCCAGGACGATAGGAGCCACCAGGCCCCCCAGTGCCCACTTGACCCTAGCCAACGCATGACCAGCCGATTGACCTGGTCGGGGCCAACCAGGCCGCCCGTCTAGCCAGAGTAAGGGACCAAAGAGGTGTATTGCTAGCTGCAGGGCGTATCGTGCAGCATCGCTCAACCTCCAGGACTCCCGTCTCCCAGCATTACGGACGCCACGCACGGCAAACACGTGGGGAGGCAGCAGACCCGCCCTAGATGGCAATTGGACAGAGACTAACATCACCAGCAGGCCTCCTCCACCAGTGATTTGTCCCACGAGGCTGACAAATGCCGAACCCTACAACGGTAGGCATGCCTCCAAAGTCGGTGGCACTGCCAGCCACGCTTCAAGGCCCGCCACCACGTCAAGGTGACCCTTTGCAGCGGGGCCGAAGTGGGAGAGGAAGCAGTTGGAGTAGCGGGAGGGCGAATATCAGTTTCACATAAAGTACGAACCATGGGGACAGCATCCCACAAAGCACCAGGTGATGAAGTGGTCAACGCATTGGGTCGAGGCCATCTGTGAGATACAGGGCAGTGCACTGGCATTCCAGAATGGACAGCAGCATAAGTAGCCCCGGGCTGGAAGAAGTGAGCCTGAGTTCTCTTCTTAGCCTCAGGAAATGGAACTTTTTCAAGGCAGTAGTGAGGGCAGTTTCTAGAATTTACATGACAAGGACCCCCACAGTGATAGCATTTAAGGGGTCCTGGACAGTCACTGGTATGGCATGGTCTGCCATAGGAGACACAAACACCAGGAAGGCCTGCCAGTGCATGGCAGCAAAATCTGCCATGTCCATATCTTTGACAGTGGAAACATCTCTTTGGGGTGGGCACGTGTGGCTTCACAGGAAGAGACAGCCAAGCCAGCCTCACAGAAGTAGGTAAGGTCAACCTGTCGAAAGTGAGGAACAGAGTAGGAGTCAGGGTCAGGACACCATCGATTTTCTTCTGCAGTCGCTCAACAGCCACCACACCAGAAGATCTCAGTTCCTCCAACAGCTGTGCTTCTGGGTAGCGGAGGTCATTTGAAAAAAAATACACCTTTGCATCTGTTAAAAGCAGCATGCGGAGCACAGGCAACTGCGGCACCAAAAACAGAAGTCAGAGCGTGTAAGTGGCAGCCCTCTTCTGGGAAGGACACCTCAATAAGGATGCTTTCATCCCCTTGGGAACAGATCTTAGGTTCCCTACTGCTAACTGAGACAATACCACGGTGGAGACTAAAAATGTCAATATCTAGTACTGTACTGAGTCGTCGACAGGTTCTCCATTACCAGATACCAGAGCTGGGCACTAAATACATTGAATGTATTTAAATGCTAAATACTTAATACATAGGAGAAATGTTTTTAAATACTAAATATTAAATACATTTTATCTATCTACTGTATCTATCTATTGCCAGACGCCTCAATCCCGCCCGGGGTGACCTCAAACAAATCGCCTCCATGTCACTCTGTCCCCTGCCATTTCACTACCACGCTCCCAACTCACACCCCCCTCTCTCATATACCTCTCCACTCCATCCCTCCATCTCATCCTCGGCCTCCCCCTCCCTCTCGCCCCCTCCACCTCACTCACATACACTCTCCTCGTCAGTCTTTCACTCTCCATCCTCTCCACATGCCCAAACCACCTCAACGTGTTTCTCCTAACGCTTCCCATCACGTCGTCAACCACACCACAACGCTTCTTCACTTCCTTATTTGTTAGTCTGTCTCTCCATGTGACTCCACATGCTCCTCTCAAATAACTCATTTCCACTGCTCTCACTCTTGACTTCCGTCCTTCCAACAGGGTCCAAGCTTCACTTCCATATGTTAGAGTTGGTATCACAATACTGTCATGTAACAACTTTTTCAAATGAATTTAGATACATTTGCAAGTACATTTTAAATACATACAAATTTTAACATAAGTATTCAGTAATTTATTATTAAAATATAAAATGCTTGATAATGAAAAATTTCTGATTGGGTATTATTTCCCCTTTTAGAACAAACAAACAAAAAGAACTTAGAACTTACAATGTACATCCAGCGAATTAACTGGTAAAAATGTATTAACATTTTTGTATTTTGAGCATTTAAATACATTGTATTTAAATACTCATTAAAGTATTTAAATACTATATTTAAGTACATGAAAACCAATACATTTGTAAATAGAGTTCTAATTACACAAATGTATTTAAGTACGTATTTAAATACTGCCCAGCTCTGCCAGATACTGTGCATAGGATTCTTTCATGGAGTCTTCTGGGCCGTACCCCAGAGCCAAACCAACTAACGTGACTTCCTCCTGGTCCCAGTATGACACTGCAGCAGGGGAGGAAAGTCTCCAAGGTCCTGGAAAGGCTCCAGCGTGACTATGAGAAAGGAGGATCATAAAGAAAGTCCAGGGACAGAGGCCATGTCGCCAACAACATTTTAATTTAAGGAATCCACATATTTTACAAAAAAATACTGGATTCCCCCACCCCTCCACCCACCATGGAACCCAACAAGGAGAGTTGTATTCCAGGGACACCACCACCGGCGACCCCAGATGTAGCAGGAGAGTATACGCGGGTAACCACCGGGGGACCTGGGCAAGGGTGACTCCAGGACGATAGGAGCCACCAGGCCCCCCAGTGACCACTTGACCTAGCCAACGCATGACCAGCCGATTGACCTGGTCGGGCCCAACCAGGCCGCCCGTCTAGCCAGAATAAGGGACCAAAGAGGTGTATTGCTAGCTGCAGGGCGCATCGTGCAGCATCGCTCAACCTCCAGGACTCCCGTCTCCCAGCATTTTGGGATCCCACGCACAGCAAACACGTGGGGAGGCAACAGTCCCGCCCTTGATGGCAAATGGGCAGGGACTAACATCATAAGCAGGCCTCCTCCACCAGTGATGTATGGGGTGTTTGGTTCACGAGGCCAACAGATGTCTAACCCTGCAAAGGTAGGCACATCTCAAGAGTACAGCCATGCTTCAAGCCCCACCACCGCGTCAGGGTGACCCCCCCTCAGTGAGGTCTACATAAAGAGGTTTGATAAATATCCATAGCATGTTTTCCAACAGAAAGTCACTGAATGGACACCAATATGTTTACACTGGGATCTACAGCCATAAAAACTCTCTGTATTAGTTTGCATGTTTTCTATGCATGGCTACAGTTTTCAGAAGCAATGGATATGACTCTGAGAATCGTTATGAGCACCATGTGGACAGTGTGTGGAATTCTAGGGAAGGGGTGTAGACGAAAGCCCTGATCTGCCACCAAAAGGTTTCCTGTGGTCTTCAGTATATAAAATATAATTTTGCATGGGTTCTAAAAAGGAAAAATAAATCTACCGATAACACAGAAACTGAACTTGGTGGTTTGAAGATGCTGCCCTCGACCAATTTTCTATGAGTGTGGTTAGGTTATAAGCACCACAAGAACTGCACCTGTGTATTTTGGGAAGGGAAATAACCACCTTTTTCCATACCTATAGACAATATTAACAATTATTGTTGTAAATGAAACAATGAAATTCCTTATGTGTATAGGGACAGGTGAAAGTAGTCAGGGGCAACGTAATGACTAAGATTGGATGCTGCGGAAGGGAGGGCACCTCCAAACCCTACCCAACCTCACCTCACCTCCAAAATATCCGCAATTTCCCAATAAAAATAAGTGCATTATTGGGTGTCGTTTATTAATGAATGTATGCAGTGGATGCAGACATGATAAGTAAGAGGACAGGCGTGGACAAATCATGGCTGGTACATCGTTCACTCAATAAATTAGTTAAGTAGGGTTGATTTCTCAGGCAATTCGTTGAAACCATGCAAAACAGATGTACTGAGTCCAGTGACATATCCTCCTGGGTGGGCTGTGCTGTGGGTTCACCAGTGTCCATAAGTTGGCAAACCCGAGCAACGCCAAGAAGCGAAAGGGTATCGAAAGCATTGATAACTAGAAAGCAGTCTGATAGTGCATACCTCCGCCAATGCCACTGCCGTTAAAAAGGATCCGGATCTGCCCCAAAATTTTATCAATTATTTCTTAGCTCATGGCTCACCCTTCCACAAAATTTCACTGAAAGATATTTGAGAACTTTTGGAGATATCGTGTGAACAAACAAACGAAAAATTCCTGGGGCCAGATGATGATCCCAATCACAACCAAAATCGTTAGGTTGTTCCTTGGACCATACCCTACCCCTCAAAAATTTCAGCAAATCCGTTCATAACTTTTTAAGTAGTCCTGCTAACAGACAGACTAAAACGAACAAACAGACAAACAAACAAACAAACTTAGGCAAAAACATAACCTCCTTGCAAAGGTAATTATGATTCATACTTACCCTATATATAGCTTCTTAATTCACACTGACTCTCCACCTGTCAATTCTTAATATACCCCCTGTGTTGCAACGAACTGAGAAGTAAACTAGATAACACTCCGAGAGTGCATACCTCCCCGAGCGCCACTAAAGTGTCCGAATTCGGATCCGGATCCAGACCCGCTCCATAATTTAATAAATTCTTTCTTGGTCCATGGCCCACCTTTCCTCAAAATTTCATTGAAATTCATTAAGAACTTTTGGAGATATTGTGCGGGATACTTCCGATCTGGATCCGAAGCTGCCCCCAAATTTCATCATTACTTTCATGATCCATGGCCCACCCTTCCACAAAATTTCATCAAAATCCGTTCATATCTTTTTGTGTAATTCCGGATCCTGATCCGCCCCAGAATTTAATTAATTCTTTTTTGGTGCATGGCTCAGCTTTCATGAAAAATTTATTGAGAAATTTTGGAGATATTGTACAGGGTATTCCGGATCCGTATCCGGATCCAGCTCAAAATTAAATTTCTTCCTGGGCCCATGGACCACCCTTCCATAAAACTTCATCAAATTAGTTTGTAACTTTTTGAGTTATTCTGCCAACAGACAGACAGACAGACAAACAACAAACCAACACGAGGTAAAACATAACCTCCTTGGCGGAGGTAATTATGTCGTTGTTTACATTAAATGAACATAATCAACGATATTTACATAAATTCCTAAAATTCTATTTATCACTTCATTATATGCGGCAATTACAAGGTGAGCAGATAGAGCATTGTTACCTGGCTGGACCTGGTAAAACCGTAGCCGATGAACCTCTCGTCGAAGGGTGGTGTATTAGCTCGGGCCATGTATACAGGCTCCCAAGACCTGCTCCACTTGGGGATGCTATAGGCTACCTCCAGCTTTGAGTCTGGTTCTAATTGTTCCCATAATGATAGATCAGAATTTCCCTGGTTCTGACTATAGACTTTGGAGTGGAATATCTGTGCCAGTTTCTTTTTCAAGAGTTGCTTGAGCTGCCTCTTGTCTGCTGGGTTGTGGGAGACATTGACGTGGATCTCATATACAGGGATGATGTAGGCACACTTATTGCAATTTCTGGTGTCATTCCTGGCCAAAAAGTGGTCAAGCTGGCTGGTCATGCCCTTCACTAATATCATGTCCACGTCTGGCGTGAAGGTATAGTCACTGCTGCATCCACTGCGGGCCACATTCCGCAGCAAATTCTGTGGGTAGGTTGCCTTTCGCAGTGTTCTGGACAGGTTAGCAGGCCGCAGCTTCTGCAACAGCTTTTTATTGACCTCCTCGGGGTCACTGTCGCAGGTGTAGAATTCTGCCAGGTGCCTCGCCTGGTTGTCAAGTCGAAGCGGCAGTGTAGTTGGGTAGGAGAGGTGAAAGACTGTCCGTTGTCGCACCCCCAGCACACATCGCTGCATGAAGGCTATCATGGCGGTTGCAATGGAGTAGTCATAGTCTGGAGCCAGTACAGCCACGGACAGGGGCCCCATCCAGGTTTGGGCCTGGTGTGCCACCCAGAACAAACGGTCCACTGAGGTCTGAGTGGACAGACACACCTGCCATCTGGCATTCACCTGTTGCCACTGCTCACCCACCACCAGGAACATATGCGTTTTGAAGGTACGTGATATGTCCATCTGGCCTTGGCTGATGTCCACATTCCTCTCATGTTGCTGCAGTTGGAAAGTCTGCAACAGAAGGAAAAATAAGTTTGTGTGTGTG
>JAGKTI010022579.1:3402-15192 GCA_018397915.1 Birgus latro
TTTTTTTTTTTTTTTTTTTTTTTGTGTTGAACCGCCACGAGGCTCGACGTAATTTTAACCTGCTTGTGCTGGTAAAAAAATGAAGTTTTTAATTTGTCTCGGTTCTTAAAAACCTAAGGTGCCAGCTCTTTTTACGTGTCAGTCGACTTCTTGTTATCCCTTTATAAATATGAAATCTTCACCCTCACAAGTGTCTTCTTAGTTCTGAATATAATATATCGTTTTTTACAATCAACTTTGAGAACACATGAGCAAGTTGCATATTCAGCGTTTTCGCCAAAACATACGCTTATTTAAGCATCACTAGATTAAAAGAGAATGGATCTACCTCCAAAACGGATGCTATCAGCCGGAACAATTTCACAATTTGCACTACTTCTTGTCCTTGATGTCACGCCTAAGGGAAAAAAGAATCGACAAATCATAAGCTAATAATCCAGAATTTCGTCTCAAGAGAAATCAAAGCATTTACAGATTTTACCTAAGGAAATGTGGTTTTCGGTGATAGAGAAACCATGATATTCTGCATATGATCGTTTTTTTTTATTTTTTTAAACACCACGAGGCTCGACGTAATTTTAAATAGCTTGTGCTGGAGAAAAAAAATAAAAATTCGAGGTTTTTAAATTGTCTCGGTGATCTTCACAATGTTTCAAGCATTTTGTTCTTAAAAACCTAATATGCCAGCTCTCTTTATGTGTCAGTCGAATTCTTGTAATCCTTCATAAATGTGATATTCTCACCCTCACAGGTGTCTTCTTAGTTCTGAATATAATATAATGTGTTTTAAAATCAACTTTGAGAACACATGAGGAAGTTCCATATTCAGTGTTTTCGCCGAGAAATTCGCTTTTTCAGCCATCATTAGATTAAAAGAGAACGGACCTACCTTCAAAACGGATGCTATCAGCCGGAACTATTTCACAATTTGCTCTTCTTCTTGTCCTTGAAGTCACGGCTAAGGGAAAAAAAATCGACAAATCATAAGTCAATAATCCAGAATTCCGTCTCAAGAGGAATCACTGTATTGACAGATTTTACCTAAGGAAATTTGGTTTTTAGTGAAACAGAAACCTTGATATTGTGGAAATGTTTTTATTTCTATACCTTCCACGAGGCTCGACGTAATTTTAAACTGCTTGTGCTTTAGAAAAAAAATGAAGTTTATAAATTGTCTCGGTTATCCTCACAATGTTTCAAGGTGTTTGTTCTTAAAAACGAAGGTGCCAGCTCTCGTTACGTGTTAGTCGACTTCTTGTTATCCTTCAAAAATATCATATATTCATTCTCAAAAGTGTTTTCTTAGTTCTGAATATTATATAATGTGTTTTACAATCAACTATGAGAACACTTGAGGAAGTTGCATATTCAGCGTTTTCTCCGAGAAATACTCTTATTCAGCTATGATTAGATTGAAAGAGGATGGACCTCCTTCTAAAACGGATGCTATCAGCTCGAATTATTTTTCAATTTGCACTACTTCTTTTCCTTGATATCACGGCTAAAGGAGAAAAAAAAACTACTAACCAGAAGGTAATAATCCAGAATACCGTCTGAAGAGGAATCAGTATTGAAAGATTTAACCCAAGGAAATGTTGTTTTTCGTGATACAGAAACCTTGATATTGAGCAAATATTCGTTTTTTTTATTTTTTTGTGTTCTAACGCCACGAGGCTCGACGTAATTTTAACCTGCTTGTGCTGAAAAATAAATGAAGCTTTTAAATTGTCTCGGTTCTTAAAAACCTAAGGTGCCAGCTCTCTGTACGTGTCAGTCGACTTCTTGTTATCCTCCATAAATATGAAATCTTCGCCCTCACAAGTGTCTTCTTAGTTCTGAATATAATATATCGTTTTTTACAATCAACTTTGAGAACACGAGGAAGTTGCATATTAAGCGTTATCGCCGAGAAATACGTTTATTCAGCCATCATTAGATTAAAAGAGAATGGACCTACCTTAAAAAAAGGATCCCATCAGCCGGAACTATATCACAATTTGCACTACTTCTTTTCCTTCAAGTCACGGCTAAAGGAAAAAAACTGCAAATCAGAAGCAAATAATCTAGAACACCGTCTCAAGAGGAATCACAGTATTGAATGATTTTACACAAGGAAATGGGGTTTTTGGTGATACAGAAACCTTGATATTGTGCAAATAATATTTTTTTCCTTTTTTACCGCCACGAGGCTGGACGCAATTATAAACGCTTGTGCTGGAGAAAAAAAAATAATCGAAGTTTTTAAATTGTGTTGGTGATCCTCACAATGTTTAAAGCTGTTTGTTCTTAAAAACCTAATATGGCAGCTCTCTTTATGTGTCAGTCGACTTCTTGTTATCCTTCATAAATGTGAAATTTTCACCCTCATTTGCCTTCTTAGTTCTGAATATAATATAATGTTTTTTGCAATCAACTTTGAGAACACATGAGGAAGTTCCATATTCAGTGTTTTCGCCGAGAAATTCGCTTATTCAGGCATCATTAGATTAAAAGAGAACGGACCTACCTCCAAAACGGATGCTATCAGCCGGAACTATTTCACAATTTGCACTTGTTCTTGTCCTTGAAGTCACGGCAAAGGGAAAAAAAAATCGACAAATCATAAGTTAATAATCCAGAATTCCGTCTCAAGAGGAATCACAGTATTGACAGATTTTACCTAAGTAAATTTGGTTTTTAGTGAAACAGAAACCTTGATATTGTGGAAAGTTTTTTTTTTTTTTTTTTTTTTTTACCGCCACGAGGCTCGACGTAATTTTAAACTGCTTGTGCTGGAGAAAAAAAAANAAAAAAAAAATCGACAAATCATAAGTTAATAATCCAGAATTCCGTCTCAAGAGGAATCACAGTATTGACAGATTTTACCTAAGGAAATTTGGTTTTTAGTGAAACAGAAACCTTGATATTGTGGAAAGTTTTTTTTTTTTTTTTTTTTACCTCCACTAGGCTCGACGTAATTTTAAACTGCTTGTGCTGGTGAAAAAAATATGAAGTTTTTAAATTGTCTCGGTTATCCTCACAACGGTTCAAGGTGTTTGTTCTTAAAAACTAAGGTGCCAGCTCTCGTTACGTGTCAGTCGACTTCTTGTTATCCTTCAAAAATATCATATATTCATTCTCAAAAGTGTTTAATCAGTTCTGAATATTATATAATGTGTTTTACAATCAACTATGAGAACACTTGAGGAAGTTGCATATTCAGCGTTTTCGCCGAGAAATACGCTTATTCAGCCATGATTATATTAAAAGAGAATGGACCTCCTCCTAAAACGGATGCTATCAGCTCGAACTATTTTTCAATTTGCACTCCTTCTTTTCCTTGATATCACGGCTAAAGGAGAAAAAAAAAACTACTAACCAGAAGGTAATAATCCAGAATACCGTCCGAAGAGGAATCAGTATTGAAATTTTTTACCCAAGGAAATGTTGTTTTTCGAGATACAGAAACCTTGATATTCAGCAAATATTCGTTTTTTTTTTATTTGTTTTGAGTTCTACCGCCACGAGGCTCGACGTAAATTTAACCTGCTTGTGCTGGAAAAAAAAAATGAAGTTTTTAAATTGTCTCGGTTCTTAAAAACCTAAGGTGCCAGGTCTCTGTAGGTGTCAGTCGACTTCTTGTTATCCTTTTTATAAATATGAAATCTTCACCCTCACAAGTGTCTTCTTAGTTCTGAATATAATATATCGTTTTTTACAATCAACTTTGTGATCACTTGAGGAAGTTGCATATTCAGCGTTTTCGCCGAGAAATACGCTTATTCAGCCATCATAAGATAAAAAGAGAATGGACCTACCTTAAAAAAAGGATCCCATCAGCCGGAACTATTTCACAATTTGCACTACTTCTTGTCCTTGAAGTCACGGTTAAGAGAAAAAAAAAATCGACAAATCAGAATGTAATAATCCAGAATTCCGTCTCAAGAGGAATCACAGCATTGAAAGATTTTACCTTAGGAAATGTGGTTCTCGGTGAAACAAAAACCTTGATATTATGCAAATGTTTTTTTTTTTTTTTAACGCCACGAGGAACGACGTAATTTTAAACAGCTTGTGGTGGAGAAAAAAATAAAAAAAATTGGTGTTTTAAAATAGTGTTGGTGATCCTCACAATGTTTCAAGCTTTTTGTTCTTAAAAACCTAAGGTGCTTGTTCTCTTTTCGTGTCAGTCGACTTCTTGTTATCCTTCATAAATGTGACATTTTCACCCTCACAAGTGTCTTCATAGATCTGACTATAATATAACGTTTTTTACAATCAACTTTGAGAACACTTGAGCAAGTTGCATATTCAGCGTTTTCGCCAAAACATACGCTTATTCAAGCATCATTAGATTAAAAGAGAATGGACCTACCTCCAAAACGGATGCTATCAGCCGGAACATTTTCACTATTTGCACTACTTCTTGTCCTTGATGTCACGCCTAAGGGAAAAAAGAATCGACAAATAAGGTAATAATCCAGAATTTCGTCTCAAGAGAAATCACAGCATTTACAGATTTTTCCTAAGGAAATGTGGCTTTCGGTGACAGAGAAACCATGATATTCTGCATATGATCGTTTATGTTTTATTTTTTTAAACACCACGAGGCTCGACGTAATTTTAAATAGCTTGTGCAGAAGAAAAAAAAATAAAAATCGAGGTTTTTAAATTGTCTCGGTGATCTTCACAATGTTTCAAGCTTTTTGTTCTTAAAAACCTAAGATGCCAGCTCTCTTTATGTGTCAGTCGATTTCTTGTAATCCTTCATAAATGTGATATTTTCACCCTCACAGGTGTCTTCTTAGTTCTGAATATAATATAATGTGTTTTAAAATCAACTTTGAGAACACCTGAGGAAGTTGAATATTCTGTGTTTTCGCCGAGAAATACGCTTATTGAGCCATCATTAGATTAAAAGAGAATGGATCTACCCCTAAAACGGATGCTATCAGCTGGAACTATTTTACAATTTGCACTACTTCTTTTCCTTGAAGTCACGGCTAAGGGGGAAAAAAAACTACTAACCAGAAGGAAATAATCCAGAATACCGTCTCAAGAGTAATCAGTATTGAAAGATTTTACCCAAGGAAATGTTTTTCGTGATACAGAAATCTTGATATTGAGCATATATTCGTTTTTCTTTATTTTTTTTTCTTCTACCGCCACGAGCCTCGACGTAATTTTAAACTGCTTGTGCTGGGGGGAAAAAAATGAAGTTTTTAAATTGTGTCGGTTATCCTTACAATGTTTCAACATTTGTTCTTAAAAACCTAAGGTGCCAGCTCTCTACGTGTCAGTCGACTACTTGTTATCCTTCATTAATGTGACATTTTCACCCTCACAAGTGTCTTCTTAGCTCTAAATATAATATAATGTTTATTTAAAATGAATTTTGAGAACACGAGGAAGTTGCATATTCAGCGTTTTCGATGAGAAATACGTTTATTCAGCCATCATTTGATTAAAAGAGAATGGACCTACCTCCTAAAAGGATGCCATCAGCCGGAACTATTTCACAATTTGCACTACTTCTTGTCCTTGAAGTCACGGCTAAGGGGAAAAAAAATCGACAAATCAGAATGTAATAATCCAGAATTCCGTCTCAAGTGGAATCACAGTATTAAATGATTTTACCTTAGGAAATGTGGTTCTCTGTGAAACAGAAACCTTGATATTATGCAAATGTTCGATTTTTTTTTTTTTTACGCCACGAGGCTCGACGTAATTTTAAACGGTTTGTGCTGGAGAAAAAAAATAAATAAAATGATGTTTCTAGTCTTGGTTAACCTCACAATGTTTCAAGCTTTTTGTTCTTAAGAACCTAAGGTGCCAGTTCTCTTTACTTGTCAGTTGACTTCTTGTTATCCTTCATAAATTGACATTTTCACCCTCACAAGTGTCTTCTTAGTTCTGAATATAATATAATGTTTTTTACAATCAACTTTGAGAACACATGAGCAAGTTGCATATTCAGCGTTTTCGCAGAGAAATACGCTTATTCAATTATCATTAGATAAAAAGATAATGGACCTACCCCCAAAACCTATGCTATCAGCCGGCACTATTTCACAATTTGCACTACTTCTTGTCCTTGATGTCACGGGTAAGGGAAACAAAATCGACAAATCTGAAGGTAATAATTCAGAAATCCGTCTCAAACGAAATCACAGTATTTACAGATTTTACCTAAGTAAATGTGGTTTTCGGTGACAGAGAAACCTTGATATTGTGCAAATGTTCGTTTTTTTTTGTTTTTGTTTTAACGCCACGAGGCTCGACGTAATTTTAAACAGCTTGTACTGGAGAAAAAAAAAAATCGATGTTTTTAAATTGTACCTGTAATCCTCACAATATTTCAAGCTATTTGTTCTTAAAATCCTAAGGTGCCAGCTTTCTTTACGTGTCAAGGGAATTCTTGTTATCCTTCATAAATGTGACATTTTTACCATCACAAGTGTCTTCTTAGTTCTGAATATAATGTGTTTTAGTCAACTTTGAGAACACTTGGGGAAGTTGCATATTCAGCGTTTTTGCCGAGAAATTGGCTTTTTCAAACTTCATCAGATTAAAAGAGGTTGGACCTATCTCCAAAACGGATCATATCAGCCGGAACTATTTCACAATTTGCACTACTTCTTGTCCTTGAAGTAAAACGGATGATATCAGCCGGAACTATTTCACAATTTGCAGTACTTCTTGTCCTTGAAGTCACTGTGAATTGGGGAAAAAAAAAAAATCGGCAAATCATAAGTTAATAATCCAGAATTCCGTTTCAAGAGGAATCACAGTATTGAAAGATTTAACCAAAGCAAATGTGGTTTTCGGTGAAACAGAAACCTTGATATTGTGCCAACTTTTTTTTTTGTTTCGTTGATTTNTTCTAAATATAATATAATGTTTTTTACAATCAATTTTGAGAACACGAGGAAGTTGCATATTCAGCGTTTTCGATGAGAAATACGTTTATTAAGCCATCATTAGATTAAAAGAGAATGGACCTACCTCCAAAAAGGATGCCATCAGCCGGAACTATTTCACAATTTGCACTACTTCTTGTCCTTGAAATCACGGCTAAGGGGAGAAAAATATCGACCAATCAGAATGTCATAATCCAGAATTCCGTCTCAAGAGGAATCAGAGTATTAAATGATTTTACCTTAGGAAATGTGGTTCTCTGTGAAACAGAAACCTTGATATTAGGCAAATGTTCGTTTTTTTTTTTTTACGCCACGAGGCTCGACGTAATTTTAAACGGCTTGTGCTGGAGAAAAAAAATAAAAAAAATGATGTTTTTAGTCTTGGTGATCCTCACAATGTTTCAAGCTTTTTGTTCTTAAGAACCTAAGGTGCCAGTTCTCATTACTTGTCAGTCGACTTCATGTTATCCTTCATAAATTGACATTTTCACCCTCACAAGTGTCTTCTTAGTTCTGAATATAATATAATGATTTTTTACAATCAACTTTGAGAACACATGAGCAAGTTGCACATTCAGCTTTCCCCCCGAAAAATACGCTTATTCAGCCATCATTAGATTAAAAGAGAATGGACCTATCTCTAAAACGGATACTGTCAGCCGGAACTATTTCAGATTTTGCACTAATTCTTTTCCTTCAAGTCACGGCTAAAGGAAAAAAACTGCCAATCAGAAGGTAATAATCCAGAACACCGTCTCAAGAGGAATCACCGTATTGAATGATTTTACTCAAGGAAATGGGGTTTTTGGTGATACAGAAACCTTGATATTGTGCAAATAATATATATTTTTTTTTTCCGCCACGAGGCTCGACGTAATTTTAAACTGCTTGTGCTGGAGAAAAGATAATGAAGTTTTTAAATTGTCTTGGTTATCCTCACAATGTTTCAAGGTGTTTGTTCTTACAAACTAAGGTGCCAGCTCTCGTTACGTGTCAGTCGACTTCTTGTTATCCTTCAAAAATATCGTATATTCATTCTCAAAAGTGTTTTCTTAGTTCTGCATATTATATAATGTGTTTTACAATCAACTATGAGAACACTTGAGGAAGTTGCATATTCAGCGTTTTCGCCGAGAAATACGCTTATTCAGCCATGATTATATTAAAAGAGAATGGACCTCCTCCTAAAACGGATGCTATCAGCTCGAACTATTTTTCAATTTGCACTACTTCTTTTCCTTGATATCACGGCTAAAGGAGAAAAAAAAAATACTAACCAGAAGGTAATAATCCAGAATACCGTCTGAAGAGGAACCAGTATTGAAAGATTTTACCCAAGGAAATATTTTTTTTCGTAATACAGAAACCTTGATATTGAGCAAATATTCGTTTTTTTTATTTTTTTGTGTTTAACCGCCACGAGGCTCGACGTAATTTTAACCTGCTTGTGCTGGGAAAAAAATGAAGTTTTTAATTTGTCTCGGTTGTTAAAAACCTAAGGTGCCAGCTCTCTGTACGTGTCAGTCGACTTCTTGTTATCCTTCATAAATATGAAATCTTCACCCTCACAAGTGTCTTCTTTGTTCTGAATATAATATATCGTTTTTTACAATCAACTTTGAGAACACATGAGCAAGTTGCATATTCAGCGTTTTCGCCAAAACATACGCTTATTTAAGCATCACTAGATTAAAAGAGAATGGATCTATCTCCAAAACGGATGCTATCAGCCGGAACAATTTCACAATTTGCACTACTTCTTGTCCTTGATGTCACGCCTATGGGAAAAAAGAATCGACAAATCATAAGGTAATAATCCAGAATTTCGTGTCAAGAGAAATCACAGCATTTACAGATTTTACCTGAGGAAATGTGGTTTTCGGTGATACAGAAACCATGATATTCTGCATATGATCGTTTTTTTTTATTTTTTTAAACACCACGAGGCTCGACGTAATTTTAAATAGCTTGTGCTGGACAAAAAAAAAATAATAATTCGAGGTTTTTAAATTGTCTCGGTGATCTTCACAATGTTTCAAGCTTTTTGTTCTTAAAATCCTAAGATGCCAGCTCTCTTTATGTGTCAGTCGAATTCTTGTAATCCTTCATAAATGTGATATTTTCGCCCTCACAGGTGTCTTCTTAGTTCTGAATATAATATAATGTGTTTTAAAATCAACTCTGAGAACACTTGAGGAAGTTACATATTCAGCGTTTTCGCCGAGAAATACGCATATTCAACCATCATTAGATTAAAAGAGAATGGACCTACCTCTAAAACGAATGCTATTAGCCGGAACTATTTCAGATTTTGCACTAATTCTTTTCCTTCAAGTCACGGCTAAAGGAAAAAAAAACTACAAATCTGAAGGTAATAATCCAGAATACCGTCTCAAGAGGAATCATAGTATTGAAAGATTTTACCGAAGGAAATGAGGTTTTTCTTGATATAGAAACCTTGATATATTAATCATTTTTTTTTTCCACCACGAGGCTCGACGTAATATTAAACACTTGTGCTGGAGAAAAAAAAAAACAAGCGTTTAAATTGTCTCGGTGATCCTCACAATGTTTAAAGCTGTTTGTTCTTAAAAACCTAAGGTGCCAGCTCTCTTTATGTGTAAGTCGACTTATTGTTATCCTTCATAGATGTGAAATTTTCACCCACAAGTGACTTCTTAGTTCTCAGTATAATATGTTTTTTACAATCAATTTTGAGAACACATGAGGAAGTAGCATTTTCAGCGTTTTCTCCGAGAAATTCGATTATTCAGCCATCATTAGATTAAAAGAGAATGGACCTACCTCCAAAACAGATGCTATCAGCCGGAACTATTTCACAATTTGCACGACTTCTTGTCCTTGAAATCACGGCTAAGGGAAAAAAAAATCGACAAATGAGAAGATAATAATCCAGAATTCCGTCTCAAGAGAAATCAGAGTATTGAAAGATTTTACCTAAGGAAATGTGGTTTTCGGTGACACAGGAACCTTGATATTGTGCAAATTTTCGTTTTTTTGGTTTTTGTTTTAACGCCACGAGGCTCGACGTAATTTTAAATAGCTTGTGCTGGAGACAAAAAAAGAATGTTTTTAAATTGTACCGGTAATCCTCACAATATTTCAAGCTTTTTGTTCTTAAAACCATAAGGTGCCAGCTTTCTTTACATGTCAAGGGAATTCTTGTTATCCTTCATAAATGTGACATTTTCACCATCACATGTGTCTTCTTAGTTCTGAATATAATGTGTTTTAGTCAACTTTGAGAACACTTGGGGAAGTTGCATATTCAGCGTTTTTGCCGAGAAATTGGCTTTTTCAAACATCATTAGATTAAGTGAGATTGGACCTATCTCCAAAACGGATGATATCAGCCGGAACTATTTCACAATTTGCACTACTTCTTGTCCTTGAAGTCACTGCGAATTGAAAAAAAAAAATCGACAAATCATAAGTTAATAATCCAGAATTCCGTTTCAAGAGGAATCACAGTATTGAAAGATTTAACCTAAGCAAATGTGGTTTTCGGTGAAACAGAAACCTTGATATTGTGCCAACTTTTTTTTTTTCGTTTTTTTTTTTTTTTTACCTCCACGAGGCTCGCCGCAATTTTAAGCTGCTTGTGCTGGAGAAAAAAAAATAATGTTTTTAAATCGTCTCGGTTATCCTCACAATGTTGCAAGCTGTTTGCTTTTAAAAACTAAGGTGCCATCTCTCGTTACGTGTCAGTCGACTTCTTGTTATCCTTCAGAAATGTGATATTTTGACCCTCACAAGTGTCTTCTTAGTTCTGAATATAATATAATGTGTTTTACAATCAACTATGAGAACACTTGAGGAAGATGCATATTCAGCGTTTTCGCCGAGAAATACGCTTATTCAGCCATCATTAGATTAAAAGAGAATGGAACTACCCATAAAACGGATGCTATCAGCTGGAACTATTTTACAATTTGCACTACTTATTTTCCTTGAAGTCGCGGCTAAGGGGGAAAAAACTACTAACCAGAAGGAAATGATCCAGAATACCGTCTCAAAAGGAATCAGTATTGAAAGATTTTACCCAAGGAAATGGTGTTTTTCGTGATACAGAAATCTTGATGTTGAGCAAATATTCGTTTTTCTTTATTTTTTTTTCTTCTCCCGCCACGAGGCTCGACGTAATTTTAAACTGCTTGTGCTGGGAAAAAAAATGAAGTTTTTAAATTGTGTCGGTTATCCTTACAATGTTTCAAGCTTTGTTCTTAAAAACCTAAGGTGCCAGCTCTCTTTACGTGTCAGTCGACTTCTTGTTATCCTTCATAAATGTGAAATTTCCACCCTCACAAGTGTCTTCTTAGTTCTAAATATAATATAATGTTTTTTTACAATCAATTTTGAGAACACGAGGAAGTTGCATATTCAGCGTTTTCGATGAGAAATACGTTTATTAAGCCATAATTAGATTAAAAGAGAATGGACCTACCTCCAAAAAGGATGCCATGAGCCGGAACTATTTCACAATTTGCACTACTTCTTGTCCTTAAAATCACGGCTAAGGTGAGAAATATATCGACAAATCAGAATGTAATAATCCACAATTCCGCCTCAAGAGGAATCACAGGATTAAATGATTTTACCTTAGGAAATGTGGTTCTCTGTGAAACAGAAACCTTGATATTAGGCAAATGTTCGTTTTTTTTTTTTTTTTACGCCACGAGGCTCGACGTAATTTTAAACGGCTTGTGCTGGAGAAAAAAAATAAAAAAATGATGTTTTTATTCTTGGTGATCCTCACAATGTTTCAAGCTTTTTGTTCGTAAGATCCTAAGGTGCCAGTTCTCTTTACTTGTCAGTCGACTTCTTGTTATCCTTCATAAATTGACATTTTCACCCTCACAAGTGTCTTCTT
>JAGKTI010022581.1:0-15190 GCA_018397915.1 Birgus latro
TGCTGAATGTTGGAAAGAAAGAACCAACGCACTAGTTCTAGTGAAGTTCAAAGAAAACATCAGAGCTAGAGATCGTCAAATTTTCTTCTAATTTGTTCAAGATTTGCGTCACCGTATTTGATTTTCTTTCACCATGATTGTGGACATAGGAGAAGCTCTTACATTCTTGATGACCAGTAAGTTTGACTTTATTTTACGTATGGTCGTGAAATGAGAATAGCCTTCACGTACTCTTGTAGCGAGTATAACTGTTTGTTATACGATTTCATTATACAGTATTATTAACTAGTTTACAGCAGTGATATATCAGGATCTTATGGAATAGATATCTTGGATATATACTGCTTATCCAAAAGTTTGTGAAAATTGGCAGATTTTGAAAATCGGCAAAAGTGGAGTGAACGATGAACGGTCTGGACAGCTCAAGTACGTATTTGCTTCCAGTTAATGACAGATGATGTATTAATGGAAGAGTAGGTCAGCAAGAGTATTATTATACTGTCACCAGTAATCCTTAATTGGTTTGGACAGCTCTGCTACAGTACTGTTCAGACTAATGCCAGATGATTTTATTCAAGTGAGAGTGAATGGCCATGATCTTAACGAACAGGCACAGCGATTCCACCTATATTATAACAGACTCATGATCTCAAAAGGTAAGTAATTTTGGTTCGTATGTAGCACAGATAGTGAACGAATCCTGACTGCAAGAAGTGATTGAAAAAAAGACTATTAATTTTTGGGGTGCAACAAAATACTGTACCAAATAGCGGCCATTTACCAAAGTGGCATATTTATTTGGAAAATATAATTTTTATAATCATATAGGTTCATACACCTAATTATCTGGAATCTGGTCAAAATTTAACCATTAAGTAGAAAATTAGCATTCAGAGAGAAAACTAGCTAAAGTTTACAGAAGTGTTTCACCTTTAGTTCAACAGCTCACCTTAACAGACTTCTAATTTGTATAAGTATTGATTTAACATGCAGCCTCTGTGGTAGAGTGTGCGTCTCGCATGCTGGTGGACATGGGCTCGCCTCCTGCCAGAGTTGTAAAAA
Source organism: Birgus latro (assembly GCA_018397915.1). Lineage (NCBI taxonomy): Eukaryota > Metazoa > Arthropoda > Malacostraca > Decapoda > Coenobitidae > Birgus > Birgus latro. Next base: position 1,063 of record JAGKTI010022581.1, read on the forward strand.
CTTTGGGAATCGTTCACTGAGCCACTTACCTCTTTGGCAGACAAAAAAACACATACATTTCATAATTTCACCACCATCAGACAAGACTGGGCTGACAGCGGCGGAGGTGGACTCATCACCTTGGTACACAAATCCATCAATTTTTCAGATACCAGTGCACACACAAAGTCACTTCTTCCCCCACATGATACTACAACAGAAACACAATCAGTTAAAATACGCACTGGTAACAAATCACACACGCCAATTGCCAACATATACGTTTCCCCCCCAATCATCCCCCACAGTACCGCATAATTGCTCTCCACAAATACACCATATCACTAACTCCCTATGTATCAACAAGTGGGTTGGTGGAGGGTTAGTGCCCCTCCCCGTAAAACAAATAACTCAAAGTCAAATGGCCACCCCTTACGGGATTATGGTGTCAGGCAGTAGATAGATAGATAGATAGACACTAACATACCCAACATCATCTTGGGTGGTGATTTCAACGCCAAGGCGTCGGCCTGGTATGTCAACAACCCTGACACAGACAGAGGGCTGGCACTGCAAACCCAGACAGATCATCTTTTCACACTCAATAATCCCAATCAGCATACCCATATCCCACACCAAACCCTCTTCCTCCCATCATCCCCAGACATCACCTTCTGCTTCCCAAACCTCGCCCCCACAACATCCTGGAGATTGGTCAGAACCCTAGGCTCAGATCACCTCCCAGTCATCATCACTACCAAAACCAGAATCACCCCAGCTGGCCACAGACACACATACACTAATTATAAGAGAGCCAACTGGGAGGCCTTCACGGCTGAAACAGAACAACACTTTGAAACATTAAACAGTACATCCATCACAAACATCAACACTGCTGTGCACACTTTCAATACAATTATACAAAATGCAGACAAAAGACACATCCCTAGAGGTAACAGAAAAAGACACAACCCCAACTTCACACCAGAAATTCAAGGTCTCATCAGACAACGGGACACACTACGTCACTCCCCAACTCCCCATACACATGACACAGTATAACAAATACAAGAACTCAACATTCAGATAAACAATAAAATATCAGATTAGCAAACACTAAATCGGAATAATTATCTCCAAACACTTGATCACAAAACAAACACCAGCAAACTCTGTAAAACACTAAACAGCATTACACTCTCCAACAGCAGTGCTACACAATCACATGCTGCCATCACAGCAACAGACACCATACCTTCAAACAAACAACAAGCAAACACTTTCATCAATCATTTTTCACATGTCAGCCACCTAAACCCCCATTGTGACGACCGATGTATCATCCGACGTAAGAGATAGTTACCCACAGACCCAGACTTTGCACCTTTCACTTACAACCAAATGAAGCACATCATCAGCAACCTCAAGCACTCATCTGCCTGTGGACCAGAAAACATAAGCAACATACACCTTGAAACACCTTGGACCACAAGGCATACAAGCACTCACCATCATATCAAACTACAGCTACTCACACAACATAATACCCAACATCTGGAAGCATGGCATTATCTTCACTATCCCCAAACCCAACAAAGACCCCACGTTACCTTCCTTACACTGCCCCATCACACTCCTCTGCACCCCCTCCAAAGTCACTGAAAGACTGGTACTACAACTTGTTACACCTCACACCCCCTAGCCCCATCACAACATGGTTTTAGGCCACTACACTCCACAAACACTCTTACAGCCCTTACACAGAGAGTTTTTGATGGCATGAATTCAGCTAGGCCACCACACAGAACACTGCTTGTCACACTAGACATTAGTAAAGCTTTTGATTCCATCCCCCGCCACAACCTCACAAACAAAATATTCAACACAAGCATGCACAATAACACAAAAAGATGGCTGGCAAACTACTTAGCAGGCAGATGTGCACATGTAACTTTTGCTGGTCAGTCTTGAAACATCAGAAACTTCACAAATGGCATCCCCCAAGGATCTGTTTTGTCCCCTACACTCTTTAACCTATACATGCATGACATGCCCACACCCCACACACCACAGATACACATAGCTTCCTATGCAGATGACATAACACTTACATGTACACACCAAAACGCAAACACAGCCGCACACATCCTCCAACCTTACCCCAACACACTATACGAATGGTTCACTACAAACAGACTCAAAATAGCCCCAGCCAAATCTACAGTGACCCTTCTCACAAACTGGACAGCAGAACACAGTCACATCCCACACCTCACCATAAACAACACTCCCCAACCACACACACACACACACACACAAAATCCTTTGTGTAACATGCTGTACAGTACATCACTGTCACAAACATCAAAAATAAATTAACACCGAGACTCAATGCCCTGAGGTCACTTGCCCATACAACATTTGGACACAACAAAGGAACCACCACCACAGTATACAAACAATATATACGTTCAGTTATGAATTATGCAAGCCCTGCTTGGGCTCCTAACCTCACTAAAAACACACTATAACACTCTTTAGATCATACAAAACAAGGCCCTAAAAATAATCACAGGCTGCACAGCTACTACACCTACAGACCACCTACACCAAGAAACCAAAGCCCTCAACGTCAAGGATCATCTAGACATGAGAGGCACCCAAATTCTTGCTGCAGCCTCTACAAACCCACAACATCTAGTACACTACATGGCAGCACATCCACACACACCAAGGAACATCAAAATAACACCCAGCACGCAATATCATACACAAATACTGTCATCTGTTCCCCCCCCGCCCATCTCAGACCAGCTTCCAGAAGCATATCCATACTCAAATCACTCGCCGCTCCATTCAGTCACTTAAAGACAACACACAGCTGCATGCATGGCCTCCTGATATCCATCCTTCTGAATCCTATCTCCCTCGTAAGGACAGGGTCCACCTTCCAGGCTGAGATGTGGGTACCATCCAGCCCTCTTAAGTTATCAGAAGAGGCTGGATGACTCTGTCGCTGATGCCTGTCCAGGATGTAACGCAGCACCCCATACAGTTAAGCACATCATGGAAGACTGCACTGCACACAGTCACCTACACTAGAAACACAACATACAATCCTTGAGAGCTCTGCGGGAAACCCCGGTCTCGGCCGTGGCCTTCCTTAGGGATTCGGGACTGTTCGCCCAGACTGCCTAGGGAACAACTACTACAAAGGTAGTGGTGCTGTGGTTGAACCAGTGTTGCATACTAGTATACATACTCCCAGTTGGCTTAGGTGGGCTGATTACACTTGGTTCACACACTATACACACATCCAAAGCCACTCCAACACAACACACACTTACAAGCACTTCTCTCTCTACATACAATCTCTGCAGAGCACCACACGTTGGTGGAGTGGAGATACAGATACATAAATACATTTATTTGCACTGTAAATCAATATTTATGCAAAATGGAATTCTGTCAAGGTATGTTGGTGATCTAAAGGGGGAAATAGCTGCCAACTTTAGCATGTTCTTGAATCCTGATTTTTCACTAAGTTCAATTAAGAACAGTTTTTTGAATGGATTTATGATATTTAGGTGTGTATGAACCTGTATGGTGATAAAAGATACAATATTTTCCTATTAAAAGTGCCAAGTCAGCAAATGACCGCCGATTCAGTATTTTGTCACATCCTATTTTTTGGGTATTAAGAAAGTGTATTTTTTGTGTATTAAGGAAGTGGCAAGGTTGCCTGTGGCAGTGTTTACTGATGATCTCTCTGACTGGCCGCGTTGTTTATCATCAGCCACTCTCACTGGATGCATCAGTGTATCAAATCTACTCAAGTGTACACAAAAGAAAACACGGTAATTCTTTTCCAAACGGGTGTGGCGATTCCACTTATAGTACTGTATATCAAACTCACGATCTCAAGGTAAGTAATTATTGGTATATAAGTAGCACAGATAGTTAACTGTTCCATTTCTTCTGCAAGAAGTGATTTGAAAATGACAAAATATACAGTAGGATCTTGCCATTAACATTTTCGGCAGTAATGATAAGTTAGAATAGATACCCAGTTTCCACAATAACGTTTGGATTCACTCGATTAACGGTTATTTTGCGGGAAATGTCTGGGTGCGTCTTAGCTTTCGTTGGCCGCCATCTTGACGTTGTTGCTCCTTCAGGTAAAGGTACACTTTACTTGAAGCAGTAGAAGGACCTTACCAACTCAGTTCATATTCCTCCAGTTCGCTTCCTGTATATTTCTGACCATTTTCCAGGTGGTAAATTCCCTTTTCCAGATGAAAGGTTTCCCATTGTTTTCATCATTACGGTCCTTAAGCCGTACCTACGGTTGTTTGTTGATGGCGAAATGGAAGAATTTTACTCAGGGTACTGAAATGTGGATTTTGTTTCTCAACTTCCCAACTGAATGGTATGTTAGGCTAGGTTAATTTATCTTATTAAGTACAGTTAGGCTAGGTTAGGTTAAGAGTAGTTAAACACTTAGGTTAGGGCAGTCCCTTCCGCCATTACGACTGAAAACTCAAGTGAGTTGACACAGTGGAACATTGCTAAAAACAACGGGGGAAATCAATTTTGCAAGAAACGTTTACCACCCCAGAAATAATGAGAAAAATATAACAGACTATCATGAAAAAGAACTGATTTCATACGGTGCTTCTATTGCTTCAAATAACGTGTACCTTTACCCTCCTTTTGTTCAACCTAGCTCAAACGCACACACAGCTCACACAGAGTCACAGGTGCAGCACAAGTTTACCGCCCCCTGTGGAGTACAGCTGTACTGTGCAAAGACGCATGTGTTACTTTTGCTTCTATAACCCGGGGGTGCAAGGGTTGGTGGTCAATAATGGCCTCTGCTGTACCTGTGGAGACTGGGGGTGGGGGTGGAGGGAATGATCAGCCGTCAGAACACCCGGGAACTTCTAAAGTGACTGCCAAAAAAGAACTCAAAGGTAGAAGACAAAACCACAAGAAGCGTGCATATTCGGTCAAGGATAAGGAAAAGATTGTTGAACTGATTGAAAGTGGTACACGAAACATTGACGTTGTGAAGAAATTTAACTGTCCTGAGTCTACGGTGCGAAATATAAAGAGAAACTTAGTGAGGAGTCAGGGGGTACACCGCAGTAGCCTCCATGCACAAGGCTTGGAACAATCACCACACCAGACACCTCATTAACTCCTTGAAGGTGAGTTTTATATTACTCATGATGATTTAATAACTGATCTTATTATTTCACCTAAAAGAAGGTAGTTATAGGAAGGCTTCAAATGGGACAAACGGGTAATCATGTATTTCAGTGTCATATGAATAACATTTTTGCTAATAACGGCATTTTTCTGGCACCAATTAGACATTATTAGTGAGATCCTGCTGTACCTATTTGGGGGTATTTAAGGAAACGGCCAGGTCGGTTGCGGCAGTGTTTACTGACGATCTTCCCAACTGGCCGCGTTGTTCACCAACCATCACTCCAACTGGACGTGTCGGTGTATCCCGTGCCAAAGCTATGAGAAACTTTATGATTTAAGCAAACCAGACTTAATCCAACCTAACCTCACTTGCATTTGACAGCCAGCTTTCAAGTTTACAAATGCACTTTAGAAACATTAAATATGCCTGGCTACCGGCAGACATTGGAGGAATATTTACACATTCTAAATCCTCATTTATAGCTTTCAGAGGCAAGTTTATAAAAATCATCAGCAGCTGTGGTAGCTAATCCAGGAATAATAACAAGCAATCTGTGAAAGACTCATTTCAATCGAAATTGTGGAAAGGCCATGCCTGTTTGGTAAAGAATTAAATGAAAACACTGATAACTGTGTCAAATCTAACCAGATCTAACATAACATAACCTATCTTGCATTTGACAGCCAGCTTTCACATTTAACCCGCCCAGTCTCTTCGATGTACAATGCACATCACCACTTTTTTTCACACTCAGACCCACCGACGTGCATCGTATGTCAGTCAATTGCAAGGCCCGTCGTTTGCACATTTTTCAAGATTCGTGGGTGATTTTTGGTAGGCATATGTGGGAGACCTTCCTCTACCAGCTGTCAAGCGGGGATACTGCCTGGCCCCACCTGACCCCCCCTCCCCCCACACTCAGCAATTCACCTATTAGCAGTAACCTGGTCTGTAAAGACGTTGCCCCACGGTCTCTCCGATGACGAAATTCACAGTGAAACTGATTCCTGAGGTGGAGGACAAAGAAATAAAGAAGCTAGAGGAAGAAACAAACGGAAGTGATGAGGTGGTAATGTCGTAAAGGAAGGTGCCATGTATTTATATATATATATTTATATACTGTATATATTTTTTTTATGTGTCTGACTCTGGACATAGGCTTCACAGCCTGCTATCAAGGCCCAGCAGTCTTCCTACATACCACACATCTCTACATGTCACCACTTCGGCACTAACACCCACCGTCCATATTGAATACATGCTAGGACTGTCTCATACAGGACTGGTGTATTGGTATTAGCGGGAGTATTTTTATGACATGTCGGCGGGTCTTCTGGTTGATCAGTAAAGTCTGATTTAATGAAATTCAAATCCTTAAACTGTTCCCTGCCCCAGCGGGGATTTGAACCTGGGTCCGGTAGGACCGCTGGCCACCTCTCTACCGTACCCTCCCATAGTTCGTTTTCTTTGACACCACGTACCCTGATAGAGAACAAAAGATAAGACTGACTGACTCACCTGTAGCAACATTTATAAGCTCAAGAGGGTGATTTCTCTCTGAATTTTCCAAGTTTCTCACCAAAAGCGGAGGTTTGAGCCAAAAAAAGACAAGTTGAAAAACGGTCCGGTTCTGAGGGGAGTTGGGTAAAAAAAAATCGATTGGGACTGGGCGAGTTAAAAATATTAATTAGGAACATTAGATATGGATTTCTACTGGTAGAAGTCAGTGGAATATATACATATTCTAAATTCTCATTTATAGCTTTCAAAGGTAAGTCCATGGAAATGCCCAGTAGCTGTGGTAATCCAGGAAAAGTAACAAGTAACCTGTGAAAGACTCATTTCGATAGGAAATGTGGAAAGGCCATGCCCATTTGGTAAAGAATTAATCATTTATCTACATTGCCCTGTCCTCTGCCATGAGGCAGTCCTGCCTCCATCTCACACCGCTGTAACTCATATTCCATTCCGTATTATCATCAATTGCCTCCCTGCTCATCCACTGTAAGTATTTTGGTAAAGACTGAAAACTAAAAATACAGTCATTCCTTTATTAGCTACCCTTTGGGGGCCCAAGAAAGACCTGTGGTGTAGAGTGTTTTGAAGTTAGATAACCATATTTAACCAGTATATGACAGAGTGGTTTTCCTTGGCCCTGCTAATATGGATTAGTTACCAATTATTGCCCATAAAGCACAGCTTGAGCATATGTAGTGCAGATGCTCACTCATGACAGGTCTCTTCAATGCACATATATGTAATGAAAGTCCTCTGGTTATTGGGGGGGGGGAAGCTGCTGCTCATAGCTTCCTCTAATCAGAGTTGTGCCGTAGTACTAGCATGGTTGTTCAGTATATGTAGAAATTGTAAAAGGTGGCCCAGCCAGTTTAAGTTTAATGGGAAGAAAGAAAAGCAAGTCAAAATAACAAGTAATGGCAAAATTTAAATTACAGTACCAGGTATCAGGACAAGAAGTTAAGTTTAATGGGGGAAAGAAAAACAAACCAAAATAACTTGTGGGGAGAAAGAAAAACAAACCAAAATAATTTGTGTGGAGAAAGAAACACAAACAAAAATAACTTGTGAGGAGAAAGAAAAACAAACATACATAACTTTTAACTGCCTTTTGGAAATACAGTGTCAAGACAAGTGGGATGTAAATGACTAAAAATGTGAGTTTGTAGACAATTTAACCTCTTCAGTTCAATGATGTCCTTTTGATTTTATTCTTGCCTTCTCCAGATAATTATATAGCTGCATGTTGCTTTAGGAAATACTTTTCAAACTGGAGGTTTCATAGCTTTTACAAACTTCCTCACAAATAAAGGTCCTTCCAAAGCCTAGTAAAATCATTGGTGGTAGCTGGGGTTTGAAATTAATACCCTGTATAATTATAGCTAGACAGGTAGTACAGTACATCAGACTTCTGAATTTAGAAAATGAGTTGTCTGATGGTATGTAGGTAGAATGTGCATATTTCCAGAATTTGTGCTGGATCAAAAAAATTAGGCCATGGTATTAAATTTTAATATTTTCTTTCCTTCATGCTGTCCTCGTCCTTGTGCCCATGGGTGACTTCCCTCTTCTGTCTTTCTTTCCTTCATTCTTTCCTCTTCCTTCTGCCTGTGGGTGATTCTACATTGAGTGACAAGCCAAATGGTTTCCTGTACACCATGAAACCATTTTCCTCACTGGGTGGTAACCATGTAACCAAATTTTGGTGCCTGGTGGTTTAGTGGGTCATTACAGCACTCGGATCGGATTGAGCCGGTGGATATCCAAGGGGTGGTTGGGGTTTATTGTTCATGTAATGCCACTCATGGATGAGTTCGGCTGATCATTCTCATCTTAAATGTCAGGACCAACTTGCCTAGCCTCGGGCTACTACGCTTCTCGTGGGGCAGTGTAGGTTTGGATGATGAATGAATGAATGAATACTTTATAATTTGCAAAAGTAACAATATGCCCACAACTCATACTGTATTTTATTTTACATTTTACTGTGGGGTAGTCTTGTACATGTACTGTTTTGGTAGTAATTCCCCCATTATCCAATGTAATAGAGCCAAAGGCATATCCGGAAATTGGTTCTGTCTGGATATTGGCCCTGAAGCTCCCGCACCAGTACTTTCGGACCCTAACCAAACCTAACTCAGAAAATCACCTTCCTACCTCCCTACCGGACAAGCATAGCACTTATTTCAGACCCTATTCACATAAATAATGGACACAAAGCATGATTTATTTGAAGTTTAACCAGAAAATGATGATGTAGAGGTGAGTGTGGCAAATATGTACACCAGCTGACAGCATAGTGAACGTAGGTAACAGACATGAAAATCACTATGAAAATCACTTTTTCACAGCCTATGCACTCAAATATGGGACACAAAGCATGAAATAAATAAAATGTAACCAGAGAATGAGGATCTAGAAGTGATTATGGAAAATGTTCGGCAGTTGACAGTGTACTTACATGTACGTGGTGGTTGTTACGAAGATTACCCCACCTCTAAGGCTCTGACAGTGGTGAAAATGCTCTTGAAGCATGTACAGTAATCCAGTGTTGAGCTGCACTTAATCCTTAGCACTGTGAACTATGACTGTTTAAAACGAGCACTACCGCCAGCCATCCCAACAATCATTTACTCATTATGGCAGTTGAGAGAGAACTGGGGGGAGGGGATGGGGAATGTGAGAAGCGTGCGGAAACACAGCTGTTCGGCGCCGCATGCCAAATTCAAACTTACAGGTCAAAAATAATCAGATTTTTTTTCTTTTTCTTTTTTTTCTTTTTGGCATTTTTGGGTTCCGAACACCCAAGCCAATGATGTCCGGACAGTGGGGTGTCCGAATATTGGGTGTCCAGATAATAGAGTGATTACTGTTCATATGACTAGCAGAGTGAAAAATTTTGTACAGTAAACTTTCAGTTATTTGTCATCACAATATACGGTGCTGCTGGCTTGGCTCTAGGAAAGCAATATCCAGCAAAATTATGGAATAGCTGGCACTGAAACAGGACGTAACTGGTGGTTCTATGCAATATCCGGCATGAGGTGTAACAATCGGCATGTAATCGGTAGCCAACCGGCGTTGTATTACTGTACTGTATCATTATTTTATTATACAGTATTTTATGCTTAGTTTTCATCTTTTACTCTTGGAAATGTTTTTAGGATAGAGAGCCGAGACGGATAATAACACTGTATTCGGCTCGACCCTGTGCGTTGAGTCGATGGAGGTTACTATGCAATATCCAGCATCTCATGTTATTCTGCATAGGGCTTGATGATTGAGAGTTTACTGTAGTCCATCATCATTTCAGGTAGTACTGGATGAATGGATTACTGCCAGTTTCAAACACTGGTGGTAGTCTGATCAAAATGATTGGATGGGTCAGCATATGGTAACGTTTAATTCGTATTTAGCAAGCTCACTTGGTACAGCAGACCCTTCTTATACAATGAACTGCTACCTTTGTGACGAGTCACCTATATAATGATAAAAAAAAGTCTTGTGGTCGAAACGTGCCAGCCTCGCCATGAGAATGGGTTCGATTCCTGAGATGTGACTCAAGGTTTGGCTCCAAGACGCCATGGCCGGCCCGGTGACTCTCTCGTGGAGGAGGCAGCCGCCGGTCACCACACTGCCGTGACTTTTTAGTGGTAGGTGGTGACGACCATCATCCACTCACTTGATGTAGTGCTGCCTACTTCTTCCTTAGCCTTTATCATTCTTTTTCTGTGCCTGCCCTCCTCTCTTCCTGTTTTTGCTATCTTTCCTGTCACTTCTTATTGCTTTTCTTTCTTTTACAGGTGGCTTTACATTGAGTGACAAGCCAAATGGTTTCCTGTATGCCAAGAAACCATTTACAACGCTGGGTGATAACCATATAACCAAACCATACGTGCTCCCTACGTGCCAACAAGTGGGTTGGTGGAGGGTTAGTGCCCCTCCCTGTAAAACAAATAACTCAGAGTCAAATGGCCACCCCTTACGGGATTATGGCTTCTGGCAATAGATAGATAGATAGAATCTTTTTTATACAGTAGCATTTTTGCTTTTTCAATCATTACAATCCTGTATGAAGTTTCACTGTTTTTGTGTGTGTGTGTGTGTGTGTTTGTGTGTGTGTGTGTGTGTTTGTCCAACTCTGGGCATAGGCTTCACAGCCTGCTTTGAAGGCCCAGTAGTCCTCCTGCATACCATCCGCCTCTACATGTCACCAGTTTGGCACTAACACCCTCCGTCCATATTGAATACATGCTAGGGCTGTCTCATACAGGACTGGTGTATTGGTATTAGCAGGGGTATTTTTACGACATCTCGGCGGGTCTTCTGGTAGATCAGTAAAGTCTGACTTTATGAAATTCAAATCCTTAAACTGTTCCCTGTCCCAGCGGGGATTTGAACCTGGGTCCGGTAGGACTGCAGGCCACCTCTCTACTGATTGAACCACCGGTTGATGTATAGTCTGTATAGTCGCTATTTTCACTTACACAATTACCGACATGCAAACTTAGTAATTTGTTTGTTCCAAGATGGTCATTGAACTTGTTACTCATAAGTGTGTTAGTGTCAGTGATTGAACAGTGGTGGGGTGTTGGAATTCAGACTGCATGTGTAGTGCAGTGAAGAGAAAAATACCAGTTTGGAAACTTGTTTTTAGACTTTGTTAAGTGAGTGACTATTGGCCAAAGCATGTCCCCACTGAACCCATGTTACAACTGACTCAATATACAGTATGCTAAATTGTTGTGATGGATTTTTCAAATCATTTTGTTTAGTTTTTAAGGCTCCAACATGCTTGCATGTGTTGGGCTTGGTCACCTAATGGTGGCTGTCAGTGCTGCTCAATCTCTATTCTCTGGCAGCTTCCTTGTTTAGTCTCTTATCCCTGGGGTCACACTCAGTGATGTCATTCCAGGTCTTTTTTTGGTTTACCTCTTGCTACCCAACCTCCCTAACATTAACACTTCTCACTTTCTGCACCCAGTTATCATCCCCCATCCTCTCCACATGCCCAAACCATCTCAGTCTACTCCTCTTCATCACAACACCAATACACTCCAGTCCCACCCTACCTCTGAACGCTTCCATCATTAACCTAGCCGCCCTTGCACCCAGGGATGCACTGCACATCCACGTAATCATTCCCATTTCTGTACGCTTGAACCTGTGAATATCCTCTTCCTTTACTGCCCAGGTCTTACTACCATAAAGCATTACACTCCTAACACATGCCACATACAAAGATCACTTAGCACGACGAGAGAGTCCTCTAAATGTTAAGAGAGGCAGTAGCTCCCCGAACTTCTTCCAAACACTCTGCACACTTGCCACAGAGCTAGCTCCTGCCCCACCTCCAGCACATAACATGTCTCCCAAATAACAAAACTGTTTCAGACACTCAAGAGACTCCAGCAAGTTCAGTCCTTCACGCCTGGCAATCTCGTCATAATATGAGGGCATGCTGTAATAGTACTTTAGGACAGTATCATCTATCTATCTATCGCCAGACACCATAATCCCGTAAGACCATTTGAGTTATTTTTTTTTTTTTACGGGGAGGGGCACTAACCCTCCTCCAACCCACTTGTTGACACGTAGGGAGCACGTATGGTTTGGTTATATGGTTACCACCCAGCGTTGTAAATGGTTTCTTGGCTTACAGGAAACCATTTGGCTTGTCACTCAATGTAATGCCACCTGTAAAGGAAAGAAAAGCAGTAAGAAGTGACAGGAAATAAAGGAGAAATAGGAAGAAAGGAGGGCAGGCACAGAAAAAGAATGATAAAGGCTAAGGAAGAAGTAGGCAGCACTACATCAAGTGAGTGGATGATGGTCGCCACCACCTACCTCTAAGTATCATACTGTAATTAAATTAAATTTTGCAGACTTCAACATTTATCTTCTAATAAATTCATTTTTCAATACAGACAGGAAGAAGCGGCCACGAGACATATCACAAGCAGCTTTACAGGAGGCAGTGAAGGTCATAGAGAAGACGTGCTTGGACGGGTTTACCACCCAACAAATTAAGACCCTGGCACGCAAGATTGTGTTCACCGACTCTTTCAGTAAGGAGGACTGTGGGGTTTCTGTCTTAGATTATGTAATATTTCTGAGGGAGTAATGTTATCATTCTCTTTTCTTCTACCTGTTAAGACATATTCTGAAGCTAGGGTTCTTTTCAGTGTTGTAGTGTGTTTTAAACAGACTCTGTTTGATATATACAGTAAAACCTCACTAGAATGGACTAATTGGGGCCCAAGCCATTCTGAAAAAGCGAAACTACAAAAAAAGCGACATATGGACTTCTCCCTGCTAAGATATTTTCATACATGAAGAGTGTTATGGCCACAGTCCTTCTTCACCCCACCAGTTCCTTCTAACTAGGGGGAAAATCCCATTTGCCTCTTAACCTTTCTCAAATTCCACTATAAATAATTAATTGCAAAACACAGTATAATTTTAGTAAGGTTTAGACTCGATAATGGCCATATGAAACCCACACATAGGAAGATATTTTCATGTATGAAGTGTTATGGTCTCCATCCTGCTTCACCCCACCAGTTTCTTTTAACTTGTGATAACATCCCTTTTGCCTCAAAGCTTTTCTAAAATGCCACTAAAAATAATTTGTTGTATAACACAATATAATTTTAGCAAGGTTAGACTTGATAAAGGCCATATGTAATACAGGAACGAATATATTCTCATTCACGAAAAACATCGTGGCCACCATCCTGCTTCATCCCCACCAGTTCCATCTAACTCTGGGCAGTATCCCATTTCCCTCATACCTTTTCTCAAATGCCATTATAAATAATTTACTGCATAACGCAGTAAAATTTAAGTAAGGCTTGGACACAACAAAGCTAAAAATATACATATATATACTGTATATATATATATATATACAGTAGGCGCGGAAAGTGTTGACGCCATCTTAAAAAAAGAAAACATTCTTGTGGTTAGCAAGGAGAAACAAATAAATTAACACTCACCATTTAATTTAGTATTTACTTGCATTCCCCTTCACCTTTATTATCTTCTTAACACGTCTGGGGAGACTGATGGCGTAGTTTTGCAGAACAGACAGACTAAAACTGCTCCATAGCTGCAGCCTCATGTTTAGGCAAAGATGATGTGGCCATACTACGCAGCTGCCGCTTCATGTGCGCCCATAAATTCTCAATGGGATTGATATCTGGGCTGTTTCCGGGCCAATCTCGAATAAAGGGAACCTCACAGTCTGTTAGCCACTGTTTCACTGACTTTGCAACATGTGCAGGGGCAGAATCTTGCATAAATGCTCTTGCCTTGGTTTTATCAATAGAGTCACTTAAAACATCACATAAGAGCTCCAAATAATTGTTCTGGTTCACTTTTTCATTTGCAGGTAGAATTACCAACTCACCAACACCA
>JAGKTI010022582.1:1172-15190 GCA_018397915.1 Birgus latro
GCAGGGTGTTAAAATGTGACCTGCCCAAGTTTGCATAGGGATTCTCGACTTACCTTTATTAGTTATAAGTGCACCATAGATTAGGTAGGTTAAGCTGGAAGTCCGAGACCCCGCAAAGGCAATCTGAGGCTGTGTTTGAATTACCTTGTGGTTATCTCGAGCTGTGGGCCTCGCTGAGGATTCCCGGAGATTACACAGAAGCCACATGAGTGTTCACACCCATGCAGGGTGTTAAAATGTGACCTGCCCAAGTTGCATAGGGATTCTCGACTACCTTTACTAATTATAAGTGTGCAGTCACGGTGAACCCAACCGAGGACACCGATGACAAACGGGCAGTCGAGGTGACAAGCCCTTTGTAATGATAAGTATAATTATAAGTGTGCAGTCACGGTGAACCCAACCGAGGACACCGATGACAAACGGGCAGTCGAGGTGACAATCCCTTTGTAATGATAAGTATAGCTATAAGTGTGCAGTCACGGTGAACCCAACTAAGGACACTGATGACAGGCGGGTAGTCGTGGTGCGATCCCAGCCGAGGGCACCGACGATGAGCCCTTTATTAGGCGTAAGTGTAGGTTAAAAAAGGCAACTATTAAGGAAATAATGGCGACATACGTACGAAATTTGCTGTTAACTGACTTTCAGCCAAAGAGTACTTTCTTTTGTGTGTGGATTGATTGCTGGGTGGATGAAATTGTAATATAGTGCAAGTCCTTTCATTGACACAATTGATACTCCACCTTGACTCATCCCACAGGTACAGTCGTTGGGTGAAGAAGATGTCCAGGACCATTGATTGTCTGCTGCACTCTGGCACTTCATCTTCTCTGCCTTCGTCACCTTTATTATTGCATTAACATGTATTATTATTATTGCTTACATGTAGGTACAGTTACACTACAACTGTCACACCTACACCGTGTATCACATACACCACGCTACATAACAATTAGTTGTCAATGTAAATTTAGCGAATTTTCGCTCAGTTTGACCTGAGTACAGGATTTTTCACTGTCATCTCAGAGTTTTTCCCTCAAGCTTGCTTTCCTTAACGTAAATACGAGGTTTTTACACTCACAGGCGACACTGTTTTCCTCCTGTAACAGGATAGTACACACACCACAGTGTGAATCTTGTGTGACTGAGCTAGGATGCATATATATATATATAGATATATTGTATATAATGTCAAATTTTACTAGAGTAAAATTTGAATTTTTTCAGGGGCGTAATGTCACGAATTTTCTACATTGTAACGTTATGTTAAGTAAATCGTGACATCGAGTGATAAATTTTGAATTGTCAGTTCTCCTCGGAACCGTTATACGCCGGTCACGCCATCTTCCCGCGCTCGCCGCGCTATGGATTCAAATCGGAGCTCAGTCTGTCTGTAGACACGGTGTGCCGCGGTACACCTCTAAGGCTTTCGTGATTTCTTAGCGATTTCAGATTTCAGCTTGTATTGGCGTGTGTCCCACAGCTCCCACCCCCTTTGGTGATCGTCGCAGCAGCTCGGTTTCATCCATACCAATTAGTATTTTCTTGTTTTTCCTAGGCTTAAGCTTTTTGAGATATTTAGCTGTTTGTCTGAGTGAGTAAGTGCATTCCCTTCCTTTGATTTGAATTGGAGTCCTGTAACGTAAATTTATTTGCTTGTATTTAATAAATTTACAGTTCATTTTCTTGAGCTTTGTTGAATGTAACAGTCGTGTTTAATTTTCCCACTTATTTAATATAGTTTTGCTACTCCACATTAGCACAACTCTTTGTATTAAATCACGACTGGTACTTAGCCAGCTTTTGGCATTAATCCTTAAATCCGTTGTGCTAGCTAGGAGTTTGGCTCAGCTAAGATCCTGTTTATCTTTATTATTATCATTTTTTATTGTTAAGGGGAGAAACTAACTTTCTTAGAGGCCAACGGTACAATATTACAGCCTAATTGAGCGTCTAGTCTCTGCTGTGTACCGTTGAGAAAGTCTATAAATTCTCGACTCTAGAGAATTGGCGAAGTGAGCCAGCATAAAGTGAAATCGCTGCTCGATTTCACAAGTCTATTCTCTCTCAGTAAATGACTCGATAGTCAGTCTTAGCACACATAGCTATACATTGTATACCGAGTTATACAATATCATTATCCCTTTGAAATACTTAAATTTCCCCTGACATCTGGCGACCTCACCCCAGGACAGAAACATACATTTCCCCTGACAGCGATGATGTGTCCCAGAAAAGAGACAGAACGTTGAGTTAGGATGCATTTGGACAGCCTCAGCTTGAGCCCTGCCTGCCGGATCCTGAGGAAAACTTGCTGGAGGCAGTGGAGATGGTCGGCCCAGGTCTGGCTGAAGATAATAACGCCATCCAAGTATGCGAGGCATATCTCCCAGGTGAGGCCACTGAGCACTGACTCCATCAGCTGGAGAATGTCGCAGGAGTGTTGCAGAGTCCGAAAGGGACAATGTTGAATTCGTAGTGTTTCCCTTTGCTTGTAGAAAATGCAGTCTTGCCTCTGTCTTTGGGATACACCGGGACCTGCAAGTATCTTGGCTGCAGGTCGAGGGTGGAGAACCAGGACACCCCGTATAGAGAGTCAAGAGAGTCATAGATCCTGGGCAGGGGTGTAGCATCCTTGATAGTCACGTCGTTTAACCGACTGTAGTCCACGCAAAGATCGTGGTGCTGTCTTCTTTCTTTACTAAGACAACGGGGGAGGACCATGGGCCGGTGGATAGAGATATGACGCTGGCATTGAGCATGTCCTGCACCTGGCGGTCTTCTTCAGCCTGCTGGTTAGGGGTTTTCCTCCTTGATGGTTGACATATAGGCAGTCCTGTGGTGTGTATCTCATGGGACAGGTACATGGTGTGGCCGATGTCTGTTGGTCCTGACGAGAAGATGTCTTGGAAGTCCAGAAGGAGGCGTCGAAAGCTGTCAGTTTGTTGTGATGAGAGGTGTTCAGGTATGGGTGATAAGGAGATGGGGGGAGGGAGGGGGGGAGAGGCACGCAGCTCTGCTTCTTCCATCTCCCTGATGACTAATCCCTCGGGGAGGGTGAAGGGGGTGGTGGAAATGTTGGCGATGTGCACTGCTCTGATGTGAGGGGGAAGGAAGGTAGGGAACAACAGACAGGTGATGGCTCCCATTGGTAAGCTTGGGGAGAACAGGACAGAGTTTCTGGTGGATCGATGAGGGTGGAGCCAGGCCTCATGGTGGGGGGGGGATGGGAAGGGTGGAGGAGATGGTGGCAGGGAAAGTGGTAGGTGAGGGGGTGCGAGGGGCACTAGGGGTTGTAGGGAGTAAAGCAGATGACATGATGGTTGGGTAGGGTGGCAGGGGGGGAGGTGGTGATGCACGTACTGTGTGACTGAGCAGGGGGGTCTGGTGGCTTCATAAAGTGGAGGCGCCGCTTGTGGCAATTGATGCTAATGTGGAGTTTTTGGAGGAGATCCAGCCCCAGATAGTCATCATATGTATGGCAGGTTGAGTCAAAGATGACAAACTGGCATTGAGCAGAAACGTTTTGATGGGTTTCGGCACGTAGGGTCTGGGTCTCCCCATGTATGGGCAGGGGGTCATCCCCCACATCAACGAGATGGGCGGAAGCGGGGAGGAATGGGCCGAAAGCCGAGGCATGACGGGAGTAGAAGTGGTGGAAGAGGCAGGACCTGGCTGCTCCCGTATCAACCAGAAGCCTTGCTGCTTTCACCCCATTCAGCTTCATCTTGTTGTAGACTGGGTGGCAGTATTTGTGTGAGGTGGCCCCCACCACCATAGGGAGGTGTGGGGGCAGTCCTAAAAATCCATCTGTTGTGGGGCGTCCTCCTCGCTGAGTCCTGTTTCCCTGGGGTCGGAGTAGTCAGCTGTGGGGGCGCCATCCTCGGTGCTGTCCTCCTCTATGGAGGAGACTTTGCAGCGCCCCTGGGTGGCTGCTCTGCGTCGGGTGGCCTTCAGCTGCTCCCATATATCATGGATCGTGCACCGATGATTACAAGCAGAGAACTCCCAGGGGCGGATGGAAGTCTCCTTGGTATTGGAGNGCTGCTCTGCGTCGGGTGGCCTTCAGCTGCTCCCATATATCATGGATCGTGCACCGATGATTACAAGCAGAGAACTCCCAGGGGTTGATGGAAATGAGGTTGGCGTTCTTCGGGATTGGTCGCATCTTAGTGGGGAGTGCCCTTGGCATGGTGGGTGGTGCTGAAGACATGGTGTTGTTGGGGGGTGTCTGGGGTTTGGGCTGAGGTGGCTTATGGGCAGGAACGCAGCTCACCGCACTGATGTGTTGAGGGACAGTGTGGGCGGCGAGGAGGTGCCTGACAAGCTGGACATCTTTATTGAGGTCCCCCGTTGGGTACTAGATTGTAAAGTGCTCTCTGACAGCACTGGGGATGATCCTCAGGAGGGTGTTGAAAGTATATTGGTCCCGGGTAGCGGTGTTGGTTCCCGCTTATGCGGCAGTGACAAGTCACCTGGACTGGATGAGGATGTCTTCCAGGATACCATCGTATGTGAGGGCGTCGAGTTGCGAGAGAGTGACGACCTTTCCTAGTGGTGATGTGACTGCCTGGGTCACAATCTACTTGAATTCTGCTCATGTCAGTTCAGGGACGGCTTTTGCGGCGATGCTGGAGACTATTTTTCCCACATGTGGTAGGGTCCCTGCTATTTTTTCTTTGCCATGTTTAAACTCTATGTCCAATAAAGGTTTGATCTTACACATCTATGTGTCTATGTCACACTGTTCGGGGTTTAATTTTGGTAGTTGTACGTGAAGTTTGGGAGCAATTTTCGTTACTTTCCCTTTGGTTCCTTGTCACTCTTTGCCAGATCTAGAACCACTGCTATCCACCAGTGTTATGCTCTGCATTTGAAGCTCAACTTCTTGTGCTTAGAGCACAGACATGAATTTCGGTTCTTTACTTCAGGACCAGGCAAGAGCATGCAACAAAGGAACTGGGCACAAACACAGGCTAACTAGTCTTACACGTACATTACCATAAGTCGAGAATACACAATGTTATACGCAGAACATGTGGCACCATGCAAACACTTATTGTTCATACAGGGTTGGTGTCACACTGGATCACACAGGGAAGTTCAAGTGAGAGCCAGGTGTGGAGGGTGGGCTGTCTGGGGTGCGCTCCCGGGCTGAATAGTGGGTCGTTTGGTGTAGGCTGTGGGACATTGTGGTGGGAAGCCCTCTTTTGGTGGGACCCTTAGGTGTGGGGTGGCCCTCAGGTCTGAGGCCAAACAGGGCTAGGAGGCGGACTGCTCGGCGCCTGCCCTTGAAGGTGATGGGAGTCCTGCAGGAGGGTCTGGGCTGGTCCTGGCCTGGGGTCAGTGAGGTGCCCGTTGAAGGCCGCGGGCTGTTGTCTCGTCGAGGTGGGGAGGCCGAGGGACATCTTGCTCGGCCTCTGGAGGGGCAGGCCGAGTCAGGGACGTGGCCCTCAGTGGGAGCCTCCTGGGTAGTGGAGGAGGGAGAATAGGTGGTTGCCCCCTCGGTTTGACAAGTCCGGTGGACGTTGCTGAAGCTCCACTCCAGGGCAGTGGAAGGAGATCCAGTGGATGCTCCTTCCACCTGGCAAGTCCAGTGGACCTTACCAAGGTTCTCTGGCAGGGGAGTGGAGGAAGGAAGTCCGGTGGGCGTTCCTCACACTGGGCAAGTCCAGTGGACATTACCGGGCACCACTCATCCTGGGGACAGCAGGGAGAGGAAGTCCGGTGGACATTCCTGCGCCCATGGTAAGTCCAGTGGACGTTACCATGGTCCCGCTGCTGGGGGAAAGTTGCAGCCGAGGAGTATCTGGTGGATGCCCCCTCAATGGCAGGTCCGGTGGATGCAACCAAGGCTCTGCTCCCTTCCCTGGGATGATGGGTGCAGGAAGCCCGGTGGACGTTGCCGTGGCCCTGCTCCAGTAGGTGGGTGGTAGAAGAGGGAAATCCCGTGGATGCTCCCTCTACAGTAAGTCCGGTGGACGTTACTGCACCACTGGTTCCCATGGGGTGTGTAGGACTGGGAAGATCAGTGGTCGTTCCTCCTCTAGTGACAAGTCCAGTGGATGTTGCTGAGGGCCTATGTGGGACTGTATAAGAACAAGTCACACCCCGAGTCTGGTGAGTGATGTCCTGGCTGGAATGTAACGTACCTGGGTGATGCACTTCCTGCTGGTCTGGCTGGGTGGAAGAGAGGCATATGGTAGCAGGGGACGTGGGCCAGTATGGCTCAGAGTCTCTGTGTGCCTTCCCCTGGACTCCTCACTGGGTGGAGGTCTCATCCTCCCTGGGGTCTCCTCCATGGGTGCATATTTCAGGTGATACTAATTGTATTGTTGCTGAAATGAGTGAAGTAGAAATCTCGGCGGGGCATTCCATGACCACAGATGACAGCGACACCCACAGCCTATGAAGGACCACAGGAGGTGCGCGGCCAACACCAAGCAGTTCCGGGCAGGACCAGCTCACCTGTCCTAGTCCCTCTCGCTCCCAACTGACGCTGCACTAGGTGAGCAGGAAAAGCCACCTATACCTCAGCAAAAGTCATCCTTGCCAAGTTAGGGGCGGGGTTGTTCCATCAACCCCGAGCAACGCCGTGATATAGGCCACCGTCTGTACCAGGTCAAAGGCAGAGTACACCATCGTCCGCTCCTCAGTTGCCACCCCCTTGCAGGGCAGCGACACAGGCCATCATCCGTGTCGGGTTGAGGCAGAGCAGGCCATTATCCGCTCCTCTCCTGCAGTCTCCCCCAAGAGCAGCACCGCGACACAGGCCATCATCTGTAAGGTACAAGGCAGGGCAGGCCATCATCTGTCCCTCCGCTGCTACCTCCTGTAGGACCGTGACACAGGCTATCGTCTGTGTCGGGTGTGAGGCAGAGCAGGCCGTCGTCCACTCCTCGCCTACAGGAGGCCCCCATTCCCCTTCAGGAGGCAGGGTACAGCAAGCCCCGACTCGTGTTTTCCCTGCAGCCCACTGGGGCAGAGAAACCGGCGTGCAGGCCATCGTCCACACGGGGGAGGCTGAGCAGGCCATTGTCCACTCCTCACCCTCTGCCTCTAGGGTGTCTCCTGTAGAGGAGGTCCCTTGCCTGGCCACCCTCTTTCCTGCGGCTGGGCAGGAAGTACTCCCTCTCCCACCACAGGAGGTGGGTCCGGGGGAGGCCCCCTACTGGAGGAGCATTGGCAAGGCCCCATCCAGGGCCTTGGCTCCCTCCAGCTTGCCCCTCCAGTGCAGCCCTCGAGCCGGAGGTCCCAGCAGAAGGGTCGCCACCGATGTGTCCAGATGGCGACTCCTCCAGCCCGAGGTTGCCAAGAGGTGACCCTGTCGGCGACTCCTCCCTCCAGCAGTTGCTGCAGTCCTCCCCAGACAACAACCCCACGTTCGAGGGAACCTGGCCCCAGACACCCCGGGGCCTACCCAGGACTCCAGAGCGAGACCTGCTTGTAGCAGGGACACCACCCAGCACTCTCCGAAGCCAGTGCCAGGCCCACCTGCTCTCTCTCTTTGGCCCCAGTCCCAAGCCCCATACTCCCTGTCGGGGCTCCAGGAAGGGCGAGCCTCCCACTACACCACCAGCCAGAGAGACCCGGAGACAATGAAAACACCCGCCACTCAGTACAGTGAAAGTGTTAAGTGTGATGAACTAAATACAGACTAGCGTAAATTCACGAGAACAAACTGTGACACGGAAGTGATTTCCACCTAAGAGAACTGGCCCAAGTGATGTTATAGTATTCCGCAGTATGTAGAACTGGACTAGCTGCAGTGTGTGTGTATTAACAGTGTCGCCCCTTGAATATTATTTACTTAATATCTCCACTCCCCAGTGACACTGCACTTGAATAAGACAATCTTGGAGTGCAGCTAGAACATCAGCCGATACGCCATCCTGGGTGTGTGTATTCCAGTCATAGTCAATTCCCTAGTAGTGAAATAGTAAATCCTACCTCCCCCCTTGTGACACCGAGACCCCATCGTCTCACGCGTGTGTCACCCTACGAGTGACGAGAATAATATATAATTTGGTGTATTGTACTATCACAGTGCCGTCCAGTACTATAATACTGTTGTGTGTAAAGGCCATTGTATTCATACTTGTCATATATCCCAGTGTCATATTGGTGCCATGAATACTGTGTTCATACTACCATACTTTTCCACAGCAGGTAGAGAGACATCTAGATTTTGTGTAAACTTGTCTATGGCCAATGACCACCTCACTTATTTCCCTTGCAGTTGTTCAATATAATACTTGTATCTGGGATTTTAACTTTGGAATATATGTTTAAAATGCTCCCTGATGACGACACCCCCACCCACCATGATGGGGAGATAACAACAACCCTACCTGGGGACACCGGGCAGTGACACAGCCTTCCAGGCCACAACGGCCCACCTCACCTTCTCCCATATGCCCCTCCTCCCCGCAACCGGACAAACCCCGAGTTAGAAGTCCGGGGACATTACTCTCCGGCTGTAACAACCATCACCAGACTTGGGGTGGGAGTTGCTCAAAAGCAGTCCCACGCAGCGGCCCAGTAACATCCGCCAGACTTACCGGAGAGGGAGCGACCACCACTTCTTCCTCGTCTGCCACCCACCTTCAGGAGCAGAGGCAGGGTTACGTCCGTTGGACTAGCCGATGTGAGAGGGTCCGTTGGATCTCTCCTGCACATCCTAAGACAGGGAGCAGGGACTCGGCAGTGTCCGCTACAACTGCCATAGCAGAGGCACCCACCGGGTACTCCACAGCTGCACCAAGCCCCCAGCGGGAGCGTGGTAGCATCTGTCAGACCTACCCGGTCGAGAATGTCCACCAGACCTCTCCCTCCTGCCACCCCTGGGACGAGAGGCACCCCGGTAAGGTCCGCCGGACTTGCCAGGCAGAAGGAGCATCTGCCGGATCTTCTTCCTCCTCTGCTCCGTCCAGGCACCTAGGCAATGTCCACCAGACTTGCCAGGCCAGAGGAGCATCTGCCGGATCTCCTCCTTCGTCTCCGGTGTGGAGTTGCGCCTGGCGGGCCTGCCAAATAGAAGGAGCAACCGCTGGTTCTCCCTCCTCCACAAAGTCAGAGACTCCTGTAGAGGAGGAAGTTTCTGGGTCGGCCCAACCCTCCTGTAGCTGAGTGAGACACCCTTCTGCATCCCCCCACTCCACCTGGGGTGAAGATTTCTCCCCTACAGATACGTCGTGGCAGAGTGTGTGCAGCGGGCCTGTCGTGGGGATCCAGCTGGTCCAGCCATTCTCACCCCGGCCACAGGCGCCGTTGGACTTGCAGGGGCATCCCAGCCACAGGCGACTCCTGACGGCCTCCTCTCCTCCTCAACGAGACCGCAGTGTCGGGAAGCTGACAAGCATCCCCTCAGGCAGGTGTAAGCAGACACGCAGCTGTGG
Source organism: Birgus latro (assembly GCA_018397915.1). Taxonomy (NCBI): domain Eukaryota; kingdom Metazoa; phylum Arthropoda; class Malacostraca; order Decapoda; family Coenobitidae; genus Birgus; species Birgus latro. Next base: position 10,574 of record JAGKTI010022582.1, read on the forward strand.
CAGGTGTAGCAACAACACCTGCTAGCCGTGAGTTTAGGATGAACACGGACAGGGGGGAAAGAGTAGGGGTTCGATGGATTCTGTGTACAGCTGTGGGCAATGTAGGGAGGTGGAATAAGGAAGGGAGGTTGAGAGAAAGAGATAACTGGAGGAGGGGGGAGAGGAGAGACAGAAGGAGTGGTGGTGGTGGTGTTGGTCAAGTTGTTTATGCAGGAAAAGTGCTGGCTGGGCGCTCTCAGATCGTGGGAGCGCAAGCTGACGTTGCAAATCTGTTCTGGCCTCTGCGGCGGATGACGCGGGTGAGATGTGGGTGACGGCGTTGGATGAGTGGGTGAAGTCATCACCCACCTCGCAACCATGTGACCCGCTGGTGAACATCGGCAACCTTTGAGGCCAGACAGGGGTACGGACCTCAGTTGAAACTGGAGTTTAGGGCAGAGCTCTGGTGGATAGCGAGGCGGGAAGACACAGCCCGACGTAGCCTGGTGCGGAGACGTCGCTGTATAGCCGAGAGTTAAGTTCCAGGGAGGCAGCAATGAGGGCGCTTCTACTAGCAGTGAGTCAAAAGTACAAGCTTGTGTAATTGCAGGTACAACTTGGTAGACAGTGCTATTATATTTGTCTGTCGTCTGGGACTGGAAACAAGGACTCCTAGTTAGAAACGGAGGGAGTCAAGATTTAAATGTTTAAATGTGCTTTTCTTTTACTGATGTAACAGTGTAATTTTATATATATATGAGTGAGTAAAGAGTGCTATATATATAACGGCACTAGTGATTTTTACAAGACTGAGTATATAAGATTCATTTTAAAGCATAAAACTCTTATAAAGGCTTTATTAAAATAGTGTTAGTATTAAAGTGAATTAAGAGTAGATGTGTATGTGCAGTTTTTTGGCACGTTTGTTAATATGAAGTGAAATGAGGTGGGAAATACCTCAGAATTGTTTGTAGATTTTTGTAAATACTATTTTGTAATTAAAGCCTAGAAAAGCCATATTATTTTTTCACTTCTTCCAGTTCCCAGTTCTAAGTACATGTGTGTAGTGGCGTGTTAGTGAAGCCCCACATGTCGCGCGTTGCCGGTGTTGAGGCGGTTTCACCACGTTACCCTCAGTATTAAATACGGGAGAATATTATTCCCGAGAAGTACCGTACCGACACCTGGGCAGCGGTGCGACAGCAGCCCCCAGTCACCAAAGGGCGCGCCACTGTCCCCCGGCCCCCATGGGTCCCAAGGCGCTCTCCACACCCCAACAACGTCCCGAGCCAGACGATGGGCCGCCCGCCTCCTGGCCTTGTTCGGCCTCAGTCTCGAAGGCCCAACTACTCCTGAGGCCCTCTGCTGGAGGGCCCAAGGTGAGCCTCCCACTTTGCCCACTGGGCGTCCCCTATGTGAGGCGGCTCCACTGTCTCCAGCCGGTCTCCCTCCTACACCGGGCCGCCACCTGAACCTCCTGAGAGCATGAGTGTCCCCTTTCCTATGACGCCCCACCCGAACTGTGATAACCGATGTCTTCTCCCGTCGTAGTACTCCCCAGTGGATCCGGTTCCCTGTGAAGTTCCCCCTCACCAGTGGTGACCCTTGTATACCCCCCTCTGTGAGTGACATCCACCCCTGTCCCCCACATGTCCCAGTTAGTGAGTGTAACAACCTGAGACTTCCTCAGTGACTCTCAGTGAACTCTCGTCAGTGTAAGGGTTCGGTGCTCCCATAGTGTTACGAGGGGAATACACCCCAGGACTACCCTCTGGCCGGAAAAAAGACTAAATTGTACCTGTAGCCCCAATCAGGACTGAGTGAGCCACAGACCAATAATTCCCAGTATGCCACTCTGCTATATTGTGTGTTGCCTTAATTGTATTGTAAGGGATTCTATAAGTGCCACATGGAATATTCTACATTGTACTGTGTCAGTCAATCTGGTTAATATATATGCAATACTGGTTTGCTTGTGTTTTTGCACTGCTCCGTTGGTAAATGTTCTATCCCGGTGTAGTGTCCAATGATTCAATCCTGACCCCCCCTGAAAATCATGACTCCTTGCGCTCCGCGCATGCGCCTTCGGCTGCCAGACGTACGACGAGTGAGGAATAAGCGGGATGATAGGTTATTTCGTACGTCAGTGGACTCGGAAATTTTGCCACCTAATTCCGTACTGATTTCACAATTCAGTCCCATAATTTTTACTAGTTTAGTCTTACATGCCATTATAAGGTCTCTTTCTCCTTTGGTCTGTGTACAATGAACCTAATTCGGTTCGCCAAATAATAACAAAGACGAATCCTCAGTAAACAAAAATAGTTGCTTGTTGAGAGAGGTAGATTATCGACCGATATTTTCATTTTGATTGTAGTCATAGTTGCCAACTTAGCGCTTTTCGCGCTAGATCTAGCGCTTTGTCATCATGCTTAGCGCCTTTTTTTCGTGTATCGCGCCTTGGTGCATTTTTAGCGCTTTTTACCTATTCTAGCTCCAATTTTGGTGACTTTTTCATGTTTTCCGGTCGTCAACGAGTCCTGACTCTCATGTAATTATTATTTTGATATTTTATTCTGATATTAATGAAAAAGAAGCAATAATATCAGAGAAGACACTACTTTCGAAGTTTTGACTGGTGCAGTTCCTGTACAGTTTGTGGACATGCCTTTAGACTCCCTTGAGGCTTGACTTTGTCTGGTTCAGTTCCCGCCCACTCATACAACCGTGGATACCGTGCAGAAGACTGTGACTGTCTCGGTTATCGAAGGGGAGTAGGCTACATGGTAACAGTAGTAATTATACTAATTAAGTACGTTGTTCGTTCCCCTGCGGTGTGCACCACTCAAACATTGAAAATGAGCAAGAAATACACACAACATTTTAGAAAAGAATGGCTAAGTAACCCCAAGTATGAAAAGTGGTTGATGAAAATTGAGGGAGATGAAACGAAGTGTCTCTGTAAATACTGTCATTGTCCACTGTCAGCTAAATTAAGTGATATTGAGAGACACAGAAATACAACAAAACACAAAAAAGCAGAAGAACCGTTCATTGGCGAACGACAAACTTTCATTAATTTTGATTCAGTAAGTAACGATGTACGAGAAACTGAGGGTTGTGTGTCGCTTTTCGTAGCCGAACATTGCTCATTACGTGTGGTAGATCACTTAAGTGAGCTTTGCAAATCGTGCTTCAAAGATAGCAAGGCATGCAAAAATCTCAGACTGAAGAGGTCGAAGTGTAGTGCTATTGTATGCAATGTGCTAGCCCCCCATTTCAGTGGTGACCTGAAAGCTGATATAGGTGACAGGAAATTCAGCCTGTTAATTGATGAAAGTAACGATATATCTGTTACGAAACTTTTGGGCATTGTGATAAGGTACTATTCTGAGAGTAAGAGAAGGACTGTAGTTACTTTTTTAAATCTCGTTCAACTGACTGCATGTGATGCGGACGGAATATGTGATGCTGTGAAGAAATGTTTGCAAAATCATGGGCTACAGCTGCAAAGATTAACTGCTGTCGGAATTGACAATGCATCGGTCATGACGGGTATCAACAATGGTGTATATGCTAAACTGAAATGTGAGGTTCCCCATTTGAAATTAATCAGGTGCATTTGTCATTCGTTACAGCTTGCGGTATCTCATGCTGCAGCCGAGTGCCTCCCTAGGAATTTAGATTTCATGATAAGGGAAACGTATAATTGGTTTTCTCACTCGGCAATTTGACAAGCTAAGTACAAGGAATTGTTTTCTGTGATAAATGATGGCCAGGCTCCTCTGAAGCTAATACAGCTAAGCCAAACACGCTGGATGTCCATTGTGTCAGCCATTGTCAGAATTTTGCAGCAATGGGATGAACTTAAGACTCATTTTGAGATCGCAAGAAGAGATGAACGCTGTTTCACGGCCCAACTTCTTTATGAAATGTTTGATGACAAGAAGAACTATGTATTTCTAATTTTTCTGAAGCACATCCTGGGAGAAGTTCAGTCTGTGAATAAGAAGTTTGAGTCGGAGGTACAAGATCCAACTAAATTGCTTAATGACCTTGTTTCTCTTGTGGATTCTGTTACCACAAAGATTGTAATTCCTGGAAGGAAACTAAAACTAGGTGAATCGTTGCAGAACTACTTAGATCCCCATCCCTACTTAGGGTATGAATTTGAAAAGGAAATGAAGCAGTGCAAATTTCCCCAGGAAAGGGAAATTCGTGAAAGATGCATACAGTTTGTCTTAGAACTTACACAACAGCTTCGCCAACGCTTACCAGATAATGTTGAAGTGCTAAAGAAAATGTCAATGCTGAGTGTAAATGAATGTCTAAACCAAATCAAGCCTGGAATACTAGAACTAGCACAGATGTTTGTTACTAGTGAAGAAATTTTGACACGCATAGATTTCCAATGGAAAAAACTTCACTACATATCATGGAATCATACTCAAACACCCTAGACCTCTGGGCAGAAATTGCTTCTTACCGAGATGCATCGGGAGAAAATCCTTTTTGTGACCTTTCAGACTTGGCTTTGACATTACTTAGCTTACCTCACTCAAATGCTGATGCCAAACGAGTGTTCAGTCATATGAACGTAGTGAAATCCAAACTTAGAAACAGGTTGAATCTCAAAAG
>JAGKTI010022583.1:0-15190 GCA_018397915.1 Birgus latro
GTACCACCCCATAGTGCGGCCAGATTATGTCCCCCCCGCCACAGGGAATAACATGTTTACATCATGGCTAAATATATAACGCTTTACTTCATTAATTTAAGCAACATTTCATAAACAAATTCACCTGTCCTTTAAGCGTTTACTTTATTTTCTCCATTCCTTGTTCGTTTCCCATTATTCTCTGTCATCATGTACTCTTGTCAGACCCGCACTAATAATTCTTCTACCCTCCACAGTTTACTTTCCGTTTTCAGATTTATTTATTTCATTTCCTCCTCCTCGCTTTTCTTCTTTCTTCTCTTCGTATTCCCATCCAACACAGACAGCTGTAACAGGGCATCTGGACAGTTAACTGCAGGCCGAGTCATTTCACATGGCGAGTGGCGGAGAGGGAAGAAGAGACGGTATTCGGGTGTTGACTGAGGGCTGTCTGATATCTATAACTCACCAGTACTGTGTGTGTGTGTGTGATAGAGAGAGAGAGAGAGAGAGAGAGAGAGAGAACTACCTACATCAACATCCTGTTTAACAATCATCACGAATACCACCACAATAACAATCAAACCATTACACCTAGCATCAGAATAACACTCCAGCCACCACAACATCACAACAACCACGACAATAATCCTCAGAACATCACAGATACCAAACTATAGCCATCCAGTCACTACAACAACCACCACAATAACATTCCAGTCACCACAGCAACATTGCGATGATCATATAATCCACCGCAACAACCCCAAACCATCACAGCTACCACTAGAAACGTAATACAACAGCAACTACCACCACAACAACCCTTCATCTACCAAACCTACCCAACATGCCCCACCAACCACCACAACCACGGTCCCGCCATAGTAACCCTCCAGGTATCACAACAACCACCACCACACTCCACCGACCACCACCACCACCACCACACTCCACCGACCATTACCACCACCACCACATCCAGTTTGTCTGGATCTCCTGGGCTCTGAAATATTACAAGTTTTGACTCTGACTGAAAAATCCCCTTCAGTGAGTAATGGTTCTCTCTCTCTCTCTCTCTCTCTCTCTCTCTCTCTCAGCAATAGTATTTTTTTCCTACTTCCGTATTTAGTATTATCTGCGTTTCTCTGTGCATACTGTATTTCTTTATTTTTGTTTTTTGTTTTTTCAGCGTTTTTGATATCCTTCGTCTTTCTTTATAACCTCGTAATCCTCAGGTAAAACAGCCTCTTTTGTTCTTTTCGTCTTATTGTGGCGTTCTCTTCAGCTTGAGTTATTTCTTTTTCATTTTCACTTTCCTCAGTTACCTTCATATCTCAGGCTTTATTGTTCCTTTTATTTTTATGTCTTTGCTACAACTTTCATCTAATTTCGTCGTTCCCTTCTTGTTTGGTGCCTTTCGTTGCTTTTACGGCCGATATCAAATTCCAGTTTCATTCCCAGTTTACATATCTTTCCATTGTCCCATTTGTCGTTCTTGGACTATTATCGACCAGTTTTCTTTGTTTTTCTTTCATGTTCATATTCCGTCTGTTTCCTGTTACGTGTTCTACATTCCTCCCTCATTTTCGTGTTATATATCGCCGTGTATCACTTCTGCTTTTAAGTTTTCATCATTTTTTCCTTTACACGTTCCTTCTACACTTCTGTATTCCCTGTTCAATTCATTCACTCCTATATTGCATCCTTTCTTCCTTTCTTTTCTTCCTTATATATTACTTTCTTTTCCTTGACATACTATCTATATAAATTTTTTCACTTTCGTTTTCCTTGTCATACTCTCTCTATATTTTTTCTTTCATTTTTCCTCGTTTCTTTAATTCCTCTCATATTTCTCTTTTACAATGGCATATTACTTTTCCTCAGATTTTCGTTTGCCATCGTCTGCACCAGAACCTGTATTAACACAATTTTTCCTCCTATGCTTTTATTCACCTCCATCTACCGTTTACGCGGGGTTATTTGCTCTGCATTGCATTAATATCTTTAGTATCTGTTTACATGCATTTTTCTTTTCGTACTGTGACCAATCTAGTTTAATTTACTGGATACATAAAGTTGTTTATGTTATACTTGCTCACTGGGGTCTGTCTTTGATAGGTGACGCACAATATTAGGACATTAAAGTCTCGTTTGCTTTTACATATACTCTAAACTGAGTATATAATGATAAGGGGGTAACCTTGCTTAACCATTTCCAAGCCGGAAACTCTTTTCTGTTGGTAGCTTGCCAGATAGCAATAATGGTAAAGTAGATGTCCAAAATCTACCTATGCTTTTAGAGAAAACACGGAGACTGCATACGTAACCTTCCGAAATATTTGCCGATTTCTTGGAAATTCATGTGCTCAAGATCCCCTATTTAACATCATTTTTATGTCTGGAATGGGGACTGACCCTCCAAGAAAATAATTGGGGGTCATGCTTCATAACGCTCGCATTTCGGATGAGAGTCCATCATACAAAATGTACTTAGACATCAAAGCCATATTTAGCCTCCTTTCGCTATTTCTGGGAATGTTAAATTGGGGTGAGGGAATTGGCCCCCTTAAAAATCTGTCTGTTTATATATTAATCTTTTGTCAGACGCCCCGTAAGGGGTGGCAACAAATAAATCGCCTACACGTCGCCCTGTCTCCCGACGTCTCACTGTCCTTCCTCCAGCACAAACACACCGCTCTCTCATATTCTTCTCCACTCCATCCCTCCATCTCGTCCTCGGCCCCTTCCTTCCCCCTTCACCTCACTCATACACTTTCCTCGTTATTCTCTCGCTCTCCATCCTCTCCACAAGGCCAAACCACCTCAATGTAATTTTCTCCTAATGCTTTCTATTACATCCACATCCACACCACAACGCTCCTTCACTTCCTCATTTACGACTCGGTCTCTCCATGTAACTCCTCCTCTCAGATAACTCATGTCTACTGCTCTCACACTTGACTTGTGTCCTTCCAATAAGGTCCAAGCTTCACTTCCATACGTTAGAGTTCGTATTACTGTACTATCATTCGTCGACTTCTTTTACTTCCATACTCACTTCCCTATTTTTTATCACTGCTTTCAAAGAACCGGCAACCTTTCTTCCTTGTTGTGCCCTCTCAAGCAATTCTTCCTCTAAACTTCCATCCTTACTTATCACACTACCCAAGTACTTAAATGCACTCACATTTTCCATTTCTTCATTATCTACCGTCGCTCTATATTCAGTGACTTCATTTCTCTCGAAGACCATGACTTCACTCTTCCCTGCATTCATCTTTAGATTCCATTTCTTACATACTCTCCCAGACTCAGTCACCGAGTCTTACAGTCTCCCTTCCTCATCACTTAGCAATACAGTACCATCTGCAAACAATACAGGAAGTTTCCAAAGGCTGCATCCTCCCATGAGGGTCACTCCAGCATGCACTGCTTTACCTTGTATCTCTTTTATAACCCCATCCATATACAGGTTGAGCAGCCATGGAGACATGACACATCCCTGTTTCAATCCAACATTTATTGAGAATAATTCACTCAGTTCACTATCAACGTGCACTGCAGCCTTAGCTCACTCATACTTACTTTTCACAGCATTCAGCAACGTCCCATTTACTCCATATATTCTTAATATTTTGCACATTCTTTGTCTATCTACTCTGTCATATGCTTTCTCAGAATCCATGGAGACCGCATACAACTTCTTTGCCCTCTCTAGAAACTTTTCCACTAAAGACCTAAGGATGAATATCTGATCTACACAACCTCTTCCCTTCCTAAAATCTCTTTGTTCTTCTCCAATTAATTCCTTTGTTACTTCCCTAACTCTCAGTAAGTATCCTACCATACAACCATGGAGACATGACACATCTCTTTTTCAATCCAATATTCAGTTGGAAAAATTCACTCAGTTCAATATCCACACGCACTGCAGCCTTAGCACTCTCATACTTACTCTTCATGGCATGCAACAACATCACATTTGCTCCATATAATCTTAATATTTTCCATATTTCTTGTCTATACATTCTGTCATATGCTTTCTCCACATCCATGAAGGCCGCATACAACTTCTTTCCCTTTCGATAAACTTTTCGACTAAAGACCTAACGATGAATATCTGATCTACCCAACCTCGTCTCTTCCTCAAACCTCCCTGTTCTTCTCCATCTAAATCATTTATTACATGCCTTACTCTCTCAGTAAGTATCCCACTATATACTATGCCTATTACAATAAGAAGACAAATGCCCTTATGATTACCACTCACTTCTTTTTCACTTTCCTTTGTCATCATCATTATCATCATCATCATCATCATCCGGACCTCCTTTACCACCCTAGGGCAGGGTAAGGAGTAACAGCGTCCGGACAGTCCAAGTTTGCGCAATTTAATGGGCCATGTTTCTATTCGCTCATCATTCAGGCCCCCGGAATCCTGGCTGTATCTGATACACCAAAACATTCAACACATTCTGCAGAGTGCAACTCACACATGTGTGGAGGCTCCCTACATACAGCTCTTCCCAACAAGGTGGAGTCAAAGGCGTTTTGTCTCATTACCTCTCCTCTTACTGGCTCCCTCCAACCTCTGTCTCTTTGCTGTAGTGTTGCATCTTTATCTCTCTTCTATCGCTACTTCAGTGGTCACTGCTCCACTGAACTCTGCTTGCATCCCTCCACCACTACGGCGGGCACGTAGCACCAAGTCCGTCATGTATGCAACGTGTCGACTCTGGAACTGTCTTGCTCTATCTGTATTTTCTACCGTCTATGACTAGTCTTTTAAACGTAGCCTTGCCCGGCTTCTCGAAATAAACAGACCTTGAATTTGACTCTGTGTTATTTTGTTTTAGTTCTTTTCTTGGAGGGAACAATCTTACAGGCTTCTGGTCTTTGGTTCCTTCTTTCCGGCATAAAATAAAAATAATAGTTTTTCATATTTAGTCCGACTGCAATATGTTATTAATGTGGACTTTATTTTCTGATTTCACTGGTCAAGAAGAATTTCAGTTCAGAGACTAAAATAGGTATCCCAAGACAATAACGTGGTACTGACTTCAAATATGATGTTCATTATGCCCTAGCACGTACAGTTTTTCTGAACTCACTGCCCTCACATGCATCCCTGTAGTACGGTAGCCCTTCTTTGCATTGCTATATTCGTGCTCTTTATACAGCGTTAATTTTGCAGTGTATAATATTCAACATGCGCATTGCCAGTTGTCTACACCCACCATCTAAGTGATGTCTATGTAAATTCATTATGCTTAATATAACTCATATTTCAGATTTGTGGGCTGACAATGTCTCGCGGATGTGTGAATGATCCTAATGCTTTCTGGTATATAATGAAAGTTTCACTCCAAAGAAGCAGAAACGGAAGATCACGTCCCTTGTAAGGACAGATTATCTGCATTATTTTGGTGTTAAGATTAGCGAAAGAAAAAAAAATGGACACCCCGTATCTGCTGCGTGACTTATTCCAGTAATCTTTCCAAATGACTAGCAGGAAGGAAAACAAGGATGCCTTTCGCAGTTCCCATGGTGTGGAGAGAACCTAGTGACCACAAAATGATTGCTACTTATGCATGACCAAAGTTGTGAGATGTTCTTCAAAAAAGAAAAACAGCATTGTTTATCAAATTTATCATCAGCAACAGGACTGGTCAATCACACAGAGGACTTTCCCATTCCAAGGCCACCAACAAAAAAATGTGTATTCCAGACGTTAGATGTGTATGAAGGTGGAGAGGCATCTGGAGCAGCTGCCCCAGATTCTGACTTCGAATGTCAGTCATCTGGCAAAGTACCCCATCTAGTCACCCAAGACGACCTTAACGATCTTGTACGTGACGTAAGTTATCAAAACAACAGTCAGAACTACTCGCCTTGAGATTGCAAGAATGGAACTTGTTTCATCCAGGCACAGGGGCGATGAGTTTCAAGAAGCGGCAACAAAATTTTGAACGTTTTTTCAAGCCGGACAGAGCAATATCGCAGGTCTGTTCGAAGCCTTGGGAAGAATTTATGATACTGACGAGCGGTGACTTTATACTAACTACAGCACATCAGGGATGAAGGCTGTTCTTCTCCGACAGTGGGAACATGTTACCCAGTATACCACTTATTTTAGCTCCCGAAATGAAAGAAACATACGAATCGGTGCAAAAACTCCTCGTTTTGACTAAGTACGTGAATTGGATGAGAAGGAAATGGAAAATGTGAATGTGTTTAAGTACTTGGGTAGTGTGATGAGTAAGGATGGAAGTTTAAAGGATGAAGTGCTTGAAAATGTACAACAAGGAAGAAAGGTTGCTAGTTCCTTGACAACAGTGACAAGAAACAGGGAAGTGAGCATGGAAGTGAAAAAGTTACTGGATGACAGTATTGTGATACCAACTCTTAAGTATGGAAGTAAAGCTTGGACCTTGCTGGAGGGACACAAATCAAGGGTGACAGCAGTGGAAATGAGTTATTTCAGAGGAGCATGTGGAGTCACATGGAGAGACAGACTGACAAATGAGGAAATGAAGGAGCGTTGTGGTGTGTATGTGGATGTGATAGGAAGCGTTAGGAAAAACACACTGAGGTGGATTGGCCATGCGGAGATGATGGAGAACGAGAGACTGACGAGGAGAGTGTATGTGAGTGAGGTGAAGGGGGGGAGAGGGAGGTATAGGCCAAGGATGAGACGAAGGGATGGAGTGGAGAGGTGAATGAGAGAGGATGTGTCTGAGCTGGGAGCAGGGCGGTGAAATGGCGAGGGACAGGATGACATGGAGGCGATATGTTTGTGACCACCTCTTACGGGATTAAGGCGTCTGGCAATAGATAAGATAGACTATGAATTCCGATGGAAAATCTGCAGCGATTTGAATGTTTCAGCCATACTGCTTGGACTACAAGGATGTTTCTTGAAATACTGTTCTTCTTGTGTTTATGGGACAACCGCAATGTGCAGCAGCACTACATCCAGTGTGAGTGACCTACCCAAGGTTCCTACGAAGCCGGTGTACACAGCATACGGAACGAACCACTCGTCCAGACGGAAGATGTACTTTCGTCTCTTCTCGCCAAGTTATGCTTGATGAAAAACTTCGTCAAAGCCTTGGGTATGACAGGTGCAGGCTTTGGACACCTGAAGAAAGTCTTTCCTTAGATTGGCGACGCCAAATTGAAGAAGGCATTTTCGTTGGCCCATAAATTCGAAGCATTAGGAAAGACAGTCAGTATGATGCAACCCTCGAGTCAGACGAACTTAGGGCTCGGAGGTAGCTTGAGAAAATTTATTTTGGTTTTCTGGGCAGTAATTGCAGTGAATATTACGTGGAAATCGTTGAAGAGCTCCTGGTTGAGTGCCATGAGTCTGGATGCCGCATGTCCCTTATAATCCATTTTCTTCACTCACATCTAGATATTTTCAGACAAACTTGGGTGATGTTAGTGACGAAGAGGGTGAACGTTTTGACCAGGATGTTGCGGTAATGGAACAAAAATACCAAGGTAGAACTGGCACTGGTATGAGGGCGTACTATTGTTGGATGCTGACACGGGAAACCGGTGTAGAGCAAAAAAAAAAAAAAAAAAAAAAAAACAATCAGAACTGTACTATGAGTACCTGTATTTACAGCGAAATATATATACAGTGGTGAAATAATACACTTGATTTTGCTTCTACATATTACTTTCACATCCCAATTAATATTTTTCGAAAAAAAAAAAAAACCGGCATAATCAGGCGATAGGAGCATATTGATTTCTGACTAGTGGAAGAAAAATGTCAAGGCTAAACTTCATAAAATCTGTTCGTGATAGGGAAAAAGTTAAAACATATTTGTAATTAGCACCGTCAGTTTACCGCATATCTTTCATTCTCATTTCTGAACTAGACAAAAAGCTGGAATTTGTCAAGTAGCGTTAATTACTATTTATTGCTGTAATATATAATGTTTTTTAGACAAAATACAATTTTGCATTGCTTAGATGACTCTCATCAATATGTTCTATGGCATTAATATTATTATTCATTAGAGATAACTGAATTACATTGCCTGTTTTATTTTTTTTTAGTTAATAATAAATGTAAGGCTTTCCAACTTTCTTAATATCATTAGAGATAATATGTGTGCTGGACTGTTATCTAAAAAGTACAGATAATGACATTTATCCCAGGAGATATAATATTAGAGTAGATAAGTATTTATAGTCGTTTGAGTGAGAATGTACTGCAACAGACCCTATTATTCAGAGTTCACACACACACACACACACACACACACACACAAACACACACACACAAACACACACACACACACACGCACACACACACACACACACATATATACACAGAGAAAGCTATAATTCACAATTGATGAATGGTGGAGTCCGGATATCCACTCACCCACTTGGTAATGATAAAATATGAGCACATATAACTCAGTGTTAAGTGTTGTCTTTCTAGGCCAAAGTTCAACCTAATCTGCCGGGTGAGACTGGTAAATTCGTCTGACAAAGGGAAGTTTTGTTTAGCTCAGGAAAAGACTGATGTTGGGAAGGTGGTAATCACTGTATTTGCTTGCATATGATGGCATTGTACTTATAAGTGAGTGCATAAAAAAAATGATTTTTTCTTTCTGTGGATAAACTATTGATTTGTATGAGTTTTTCAATATGTCACGAAGATACACTCAGTGAACTATATTGCTAGCAAGAGAAACTGAAAATGGCTATATGGAATTAAAATTAATTGTTTGCTAGCTTAATTCTTCAGCATACGGGGCAGTTATCACCATGGAAAGCTGGAGTTGTTATTGTCCATAATTTTAAATAGAATATTTTTCTGAACAAAGAATAATTGTGGTTGGCTTACCGTCAGCTGCAGATGCAAAGCGAATGTTATATATAAGTTGAGCTGAATATGGTAGATTGTGTTTAGCAGAAACTAAAATGAATAATACTTGTTAACGTGGGAAGCTAATGTTTAAAGTTACAGTAAGACAGAGAAACTTAAATAGTCATTACTAGCAAATAATAATAATGTGAAAAGTTATCATCAGCATCAAGGCTGAAGTGAGAGGTTACTGTCAGTAATATGCCCTACCGATGCATAGACAAATGTAATAAGGAATGGAAAAAATTAAGGGAAAACAAATGTATTAGTCTTTTTTTTTTTTTTTGAGAAAGAGAAAATACTCCCGTAGAGGACAATTATTTCAATATTAAATAAAATATCTATGACACAGCCCAGTTTTTATATTCGTTTTCTTAGCAGCAAAGAATGAGAAAACCAACTTGATCTCCTTGCTGGTAAAATACCAGTTAGGACTATGGTTAAGGCGCGCAAATATATTTCCCCTCGAGTGCAATTGTGTATAACATAGGGTGGGTGGCATGAGAAAGAGAAGTGACCCATGATAGAGACAACGAAGGGCAGTATGTGAGGAAGAGCAGTTCATCTTGGGGGGAAACCTACCATTGGCTACAGACAGTAGCACTGTACGCCTTCCAGTCTCACATATTTATATACAGTCAATTTACAACAAAAGTTTATAAATATTCATTCTTCATCATTCTACTGTGGTGTTTCCAAATGTGTTTATTATCTGCTCATACATTATTTCATCATACACTGTAACAACCCTGCCTGCTTACTCCACTTAGTTACAGATTTTTACGAAGCTCAGCATATGAGCTCAGCAATTTCTCACACTCCGGTGTCAGGGCAAACGCTCATACACTCTCACCAGAGCAGACTGCGCCATTTTGCTGTCATGTCGGAGTCCTGTATTCTTCAGACTTTGCATACAAGTAAAGAATATCATGTAGAAAACCTAATTACAGTTGGCTTCTAACCTCAAGAAGGACTGCACCTGTGAAACTTTACATTTAACTATAACCAACTACTACATATTGGTGGCAGCCGTGGGATTTGTAACAAGGACTTGCAGCATTCTCCTAGAAATCACACATTTTGTACCTGAATCAATGATTGTTCCTGTTCTCCTTCAACAAGAGGGTGTTTAGTATGGTAACTACCATTGTGCTGCTGTGTTGTGCTTTTGTACTACAGTGGTTTCTGGATCTTCCTTCCATCACCATTATTCGTTTATTCATCGTCATTAGTGGTAGTAACTTTGTCGTGAGTGTACTGGTGCGTGCATACAAACATGGAATTTCCTGGGAATACTTTCCTGATGTTCGACCTATATTGCTATACCCAAGCAGATCCATCCCACGCCCCGATGTTACATCTTGACCTACATCCTCGATAGGCGGGACTGGGACTCCCTGCGCTCCAATCAACAAGGACATTGCCATTCGACATAACAGGTGCATCAAGGGTACGTCACGGATAACCTCCAGTCAACTCTCTCCCTCAGCTGTTAGTGGCACCGCACCTGTTAGCCATACCCTTCTCTCACCCGCTTCCCGCTTCCCACCAAAGTGGAGTGGTGGTCACTTCAAGGATCTCAAGATTCAAAGTGACATATTATGGTTAGTTAGTGGAATATTCATTAGCTTTACACTACACTTACACTTAGCAGTCCACACAAACATTTAGTTTTAGTTCAAATTCTAATTCTGAAAACGAATTACTTGCAAAATAGTATGATGAATGATTTTCTAATTTACTACAGTTAACCTGCAATAGTTTGTTTTGTATAATGGAGCACACTCCATTTTCTTACACATTATCACATGATGGCCTATACACATATTAACCCGAGGAATCCCTTCGACGTATGGGTATATCGTTTTTTTTTTTTTTTGTCACAGCTACACCCATCGACGTACGGGTACGTCGTGCAATTGCAAGGGTCGTAATTTGCACAATTTTCAAATTTCATGGGTGATTTTTGTTAGGCATATGTGGGAGACCTTCCTCTACCTGCTGTCAAGCGGGGATACTGCCTGGCCCCACCTAACCCCCCTCCCCCCCACACTGGGCAATTCACCTGTTAGCTGTAAGCTGGCCAGTAAAGGTATGTTGCCCCACGGGTTCTCCAATGACGAAATTCACGGTGAAAGTGATTCCTGAGGCGGAGGACAAAGAAATAAAGAAGCTGGAGCAAGAAACAAACAAAAGTGATGAGGTGGTAATGTCATAAAGGAAGGTGCCATATGTGGATGTGTTTGGTGACTGAACAATGCTTCTATTGCCTATATAAATGTGTGAAAACCAATATAGTCTTGTACTACACATAAGTTCGTACCAAATACATAAATAAATACGTAATTGAAAGTGGCTTGAATTAGTTAACCCTTCCATAGTTCGTTTTCCTTAGCCAGGTACCCTGAGAAAGGGAAAACGTAAGGCTTACTCATCACCTGTAGCACCATTTATAGCCTCAGGAAGGCAATTTCTCTATAAATTTTCGATGTTTATCACCAAAAGCGAATGTTTGAGCCAAAAATAAGATTTCCGAAAATGCTCGGGACTGGCGGGTATCGGAGGTCGGAAATCAGTCGGGACGTGACGGGTTAAGTCATCAATATACAGTATAATGTGTGTCAGTGCCTTGCTTCCTGTCATTTGTGTATACACTTGTGAACAGTAGTAGTGTGTATGTGATATTCATACACATTTTTTTTTTACAATTTTTCCCTAATTGTCATCGTATCAGTGGTACAGACTTCCGTGTATGTTGCGTCTTTCCGGTGCACTGAAACGCAGAATCAAGAAATACTGTGATTGCTCAGCCTCACAATCGTCAGAAGAGTTGTGTTTATCTGATTCTTTGATGACGTGTAACACTCTATCCAGTCATTACTATGGTGGCTTACAGCTTAATTAAATCCTGAGTATGATGCCTCCCTTGCAAAGCCTTGCACTTCAGCTTCACCTGTAGTTAAACTGAAGTTATGACAAACACTAGGCCTCATACTGGCTATCTGTCTATCTATCTATTGCCAGACGCCTTAATCCCGTAAGGGGTGGCCACAAACAAATAGCCTCCATGTCGCCCTGTCCCCTGCCATTTCATTGCCCTGCTCCCAGCTCACACCAACCTCTTTCATATACCTCCCCACTCCATCCCTTCATCTCATCCTTGGCCTCCCCTCCCTCTCCCCCCCCCTTCACCTCACTCATATACACTCTTCTTGTCAGTCTCTCACCCTCTATCCTCTCCACATGGCCAAACCACCTTAATGTGTTTTTCCTAACGCTTCCTATCATATCCACATCCACATCACAATGCTCCTTCACTTCCTCATTTGTCAGTCTGTCTCTCCATGTGACACTACATGCTTCTCTCAAATAACTCATTTCCACTGCTGTCACTCTTGACTTCTGTCCCTCCAACGGGGTCCAAGCTTCACTTCAATACATTAGAGTTAGTATCACAATACTGTCATGCAGTAACTTTTTCACTTCCCTGCTCACTTCCCTGTTTCTTATCACTGCTTTCAAGGAACCAACAACCTTTCTTCCTTGTTGTACCCTTTCAAGCACTTCACCCTCTAAACTTCCATCCTTACTCATCACACTACCCAAGTACATAAATGCACTCACATTCTCCATTTTCTCCTCATCCAACTTCACTCTGCATTCACTGACTTCACGTCTCTCGAAGACCACCACTTTACACTTCCCTACATTTACCTTTAGATTACGTTTCTTACACACTTTCCCGAACTCATCCACCAAGCCTTGCATCTCCCCTTCGTCTTCACTTAACAGCAAAGTATCATCTGCAAACAACAGAACAGGGAGTTTCCAAACACTGCTCTCTCTCATTAGGGCCGCTCCAAGATCCACTGCCCTACCTTGTATCTCTTTCATAACCCCATCCATACCCAGACTGAACAACCATGGAGACATGACACAGCCTTGTTTCAATCCAACCTTCAAATAGAAAAATTCATTCAGTTCACTATCCACATGCACTGCAGCCTTAGCACCCTCATGCATACTCTTCACGGCCTTCAGCAACTTCCCATCTACTCAATATATTCTTAATACTTTCCACAATCCTTGTCTATCCACCCTGTCATATGCTTTCTCCAAATCCATGAAGGTCTCATACAACTTCTTTCCCTTCTCTAGAAACTTTACCACTAAAGATGTAAGAATGAATATCTGATCTAAACAAACTCTTCCCTTCCTAAAAGCTCCATGTTCTTCTCCAACTAATTCCTCTGTTATTTCCCTAACTCTGTTAATAAGTATCCTGTTACACTAAGAAGATAAATGCCCCTATGATTATCACACACTTCATTTTCCCTTTTTCCATTGTACAGGTGAAGAGTTATACCTGACTTCTTTTCCTCCGGGACTCTACCTTCCTCCCAGGCCAATCTGCACATCTTCCTCATCCATTCTACTACTATCTTTTCCCCAAGCTTCAGCATTTCACCACACACTCCATCAATTCCTGTGGCTTTCCCCATTTTAACTTTCTTCATTGCTTCCACGACTTCCATCCTACTGATCTCTTCCTTCCTTCTCGCCTCCCTCCTTCGAACCATTCGCCAGCCACTTATTCTCACATTACTTTCATTCTCTATGTTTAACAGTTCCTTAGTGTTCACTTCATCTGCTCACTTTTCCTCCATTCTCCACTATCAACCCACCATTTTCATCTTTTACTCCCCACCTAACTTCTTTATCACCCTGTCTAACTCTGTTTACTTCCTTGCAGAACATTGTCTTACATACTTGCATTACTTTCATTCTCTATGTTCAACAGTTCATTAAAGTGTTCCCTCTATCTGCTCACTTTTTCTCACTTCTCTACTAGTAATCTACCATTTTTATCTTTCACTCCCCAACTAACTTCTTTGGCACCCTGTCTAACTCTCTTTGCGTCTTTCCAAAACATATTCTTACATTCCCTCCATTTTACTCTCAAGTTCCTTCCAAATTCCTCATCCACTCTCTTCTTACTCTCTCTTGCTAATCTTCTCACCTCTCTCTTCCTCTCTACATATAACTCTCTCGTCCGTCTCTCAGCTTCTTCCACGCCCCTGTTTCTCATCCATTCGCTATATGCTTTCTTCTTTTGTGCCACAGCCTCTTTCACCTCTTTATTCCACCATGCTGTTCCTTGCACCCCCCTTTCATCTTCTCTTCACCCCACACACCACCTCGCATGCTGCATAGATTTCTTCTGTGAATATCTTGCACACACAATCGCTCCTCCACTTCCATCTTATAGTCTGCCTTTTTTCCATCCTCTTGTAACCTTTCCACCCTCCTTGTATGAACTACTTACTCCTGTCCTTTCTTTCTTCTATTTCTCCATTTCATTTGGATTAGGTGGTGGTGGTCAGAAAGTCCATTCCCTCAACCTCTAAACATTCATACTGTCAAGGCCTTAAAAACACTCTAGGACATTATACTGTTCGTTCTTACCTTGTGAGTTTACATTCCCATCAGCATCATTCTAGAAGAACTGTTCGAGCACCTACAACACTCACAGTTACTATCCCTCCATCCAGCATGTCTTCACCAAAAGTACAACAATTTGGGTCTTTCCATACACGAGGTTTTTGGAGATGATGGTGATAATTATAGTGTTGAAAATTACCTCTCAGATTGAGAAGATATAATGCACAATAGTAGCATTACGAATACAGAGGAAAAGATTTATTTCATCTAGTCACATGTTAAACCTGATATTCTCGCTGCCGATGTTCTAAGGGCGTCTGCCGTCAAAGATCCATCTCAAGTTAAAGACTACGATAAGATCAAGCTTGCTTTGTTCACTACCTTTGGGATTAGTACTGCTGGTTTCTTGGTTTAGACTTTTCGTATGTACGAATATGTAAAGTCCAAGGACAAAATTATATCCCATACTCTGCTCACAGCCCAAGCACGAGATTAGGAAACAGGTGCTGATGCTTTAGACTGCCCAAATAATACTGGGTGGTATAATGATGGCAACATAGCCTGCCCTGGTGAGAATCTATGATAGTCTTTAAATGCAATGAAAAGCTCCTTCTTCATCTAATGCTGTGAGGATTACCGAAGGAGCTTCGCTCAGCTTACAAAAGAAACTGAATTTCATACCCTCAAAAGAAATGGTTTTCTTCCCCTTTCCCCTCCTCTAAGTGTCAGCCTACATTTGCTGTGGATCCTCCAGCAGCCTCTTATATCCTCAAGCCTGGTGCACTGGTTACTAAGATTGGTGACTTACTCATCGCAGAGAGCGCAAATTGTGTGAAGTATCAACTACAAGGTTTCCTGACAGTCCTAGAGGAA
>JAGKTI010022584.1:0-15190 GCA_018397915.1 Birgus latro
AAATTGGCAGGTGTTAGAATAAAACCCTTTATTTATAGGCACAAAGGTAGTAGTGCTATATATTACCTAAGCAGGACCTGAAGCGGTGGCTCAAAACCTATCATGTCGAGCCGACAGACAAAGAGTTCAGTACAGTGTAATTCCTGCAAAAACTGGACCCATTACACCTGCACAACACGCATCCAAAAAACACTACACAGACACCTGCACTTGCTCCTTTGCTCCTTCTTCTCGCCACCCTCTAAGCCTCTCACCAACCCTACTCCTACTTCCTCCACACTTCCTCAGCCATACCCACTAATCATTCCCACACCATCCAATCCCCTAACCCCCTCTATCCCACCACAACCTAATCCACCCCAATCCTTACCTCCATCACAACCTTCTCCTACCCCTTCCCCTCCACTCCACCCACACCACCACCTCCCCTTCGTGCTGCAGTACTCAACACACATCACACACATAACATAAACATTCTCCAATTAAACATAGATGGCATAATCACAAATAAACAAGAACTCACACAATTCATCAAACAACACAACATACACATTGCCATCATACAAGAAACAACTACACACAACACAAAAAAAAAAAACACCTACATTTCATAATTTCACCGCCATCAGACAAGACCGGGCTGACGGGGGTGGCGGTGGACTCATCACCCCTATATACAAATCCATCAATTTTTCAGATACCAGTGCACTCACAAAGTCACTTCTCCCCCCACATGACACTACGACAGAAATGCAATCAATTAAAATACACACTGGTAACAAATCGCCAACATATACATTCCCCCCCAGTCATCCCCCACAGTACCAAACAATTACTCTCCACAAATACACCATATCACTAGCATACCCATCATCATCCTGGGTGGTGATTTCAACGCCAAGGCGTCGGCCTGATATGTCAACAACCCTGACACAGACAGAGGGCTGGCACTACAAACCCAGACAGCTCATCTTTTCACACTCAGCAGTCCCAATCAGCATACCCATATCCCACACCAAATCCTCTTCCTCCCATCATCCCCAGACATCACCTTCTGCTCCCCAAACCTCGCCCCCACAACATCTTGGAGAGTGGTCAGAACCCTAGGCTCTGACCACCTCCCGATCATCACTACCAAAACCAGAATCACCCCAGCTGGCCACAGACACACATACCACATACACTAATTATAAGAGAGCCAACTGGGAGACCGTCACAGATGAAACAGAACAACACTTTGAAACATTAAACAGTACATCCATCACAAACATCAACACCGCTGTGCACATTTTCAATACAATCATACGAAATGCAGACAAAAGACACATCCCTAGAGGCAACAGAAAAAGACACAACCTCAACTTCACACCAGATATTCAAGGCCTCATCAGGCAACGGGACACACTACGACACTCCCCAACACCCCGTACACATGACGCAGTATAACAAATACAAGAACTCAACACTCAGATAAACAATTAAATATCAGAACAGCAAACACTAAATTGGAATAATTATCTCCAAACACTTGATCACAAAACAAACACCAGCAAACTCTACAAAATACTAAACAGCATCACACTTTCCAACAGCAAACACTCTCATCAATCACTTTTCACATATCAGCCACCTAAACTCCCATCGTGATATCTGACGTAAGAGACAGGTCCCCACAGACTCAGACTTCGCACCTTTCACTTACAACCAGACGAAGCACATCATCAGCAACCCCAAGCACTTATCTGCCTGTGGACCAGACAGCATAAGCAACATGCACCTTAAACACCTTGGACCACAAGGCATACAAGCACTCGCCAACATATCAAACAATAGCTACTCACACAACATAATACCCAACATCTGGAAGCATGGCATTATCATCACTATCCCCAAACCCAACAAAGACCCCACGTTACCTTCCTCACACCGTCCCATCACACTACTCTGCACCCCCTCCAAAGTCACTGAAAGACTGGTACTACAACTAGTTACACCTCACACCCCTCTAGCCTCATCACAACACAGTTTTAGGCCACTACACTGCACAAACACTCTTCTTACAGACCTTATACAGAGAGTTTTTGATGGCATGAATTCAGCTAGGCCACCACACAGAACACTCCTTGTCACACTAGACATTAGTAAAGCTTTTGTTTCCATCCCCCACAACAACCTCACAAACAAAATATTCAACACAAACATGCACAATAACACAAAAAGATGACTGGCAAGCTACTTAGCAGGCAGATGTGCACATGTAACTTTTGCTGGTCAGTCATCGAACATCAGAAACTTCACAAATGGCGTCCCCCAAGGATCTGTTTTGTCCCCTACACTCTTTAACCTATGCATGCAGTGACGGATTAAGGGGGGGGGGCTGGCTGGGCTGCAGCCAGGGGCCCCAAATACTCCTACAGTTTGTCAACAGAAAATCTGATACAAAAGGTCACCTAAAGGGAATGCATGATTTTATGCTTTTAACTACATTTTGACCTCAGGCTTTGCACATTGATTTTCTTAATGCCTTATTTGAAAGGGGTTTTACAAATCTGCCCTAATTGTGATATCGGTAAAGATAATTTAGCTTTGACTTAGAGATATAGATGATTTAAAACCCAATCAGTTGGCTACTGAATACAATGATTTACAGTCTGAATAAAATAATCGAGACTCGCTTCTCTCGCCAACTGTTTGATAAAAGGGCCCCCACCTGAAGTTTAGCCAGGGGCCCCATGCACTCTTAATCCACCCCTGTATACATGCATGACATACCCACCCCATACACACCAAAATGCAAACGCAGCCGCATACATTCTCCAACCTTACCTCAACACACTACACGAATGGTTCACTACACAACAGGCTCAAAATAGCCCCAGCCAAATCTACAGTGACCCTTCTCACAAACTGGACAGCAGAACACAGTCACATTCCACACCTCACCATAAACAACACTCCCCTACCACACACACACACACACACACACAAAATCCTTGGTGTAACATACAATACATCAATGTCATTTAAACAACACATTACAAACATCAAAAAGAACTTATCACCTAGACTCAGTGCCTTGAGGTCACTTGCCCATACAACATTTGGACACAACAAAGAAACCACCACCACAGTATACAAACAATCAGTGATGAATTATGCAGGCCCTGCTTGGGCTCCTAACCCCACTACAACATACTATAACACTCTTCAGACCATACAACACAAGGCCCTAAAAATAGTCACAGGCTGCACAGCTACTACACCTACAGACCACCTATACCAAGTAACCAAAGTCCTCAAAGTCAAGGATCATCTAGACATGAGAGGCACCCAAGTTCTTGCTGCAGCCTCTACAAACCCACAACATCCACTACACTACATGGCAGCAGATCCACACACACACCAAGGAACATCAAAACAACACCCAGCACGCGATATCATACACAAATACTGTCATCTCTTCCCTCCTGCCTGCCTCAGACCAGCCTCCAGAAGCATATTCATACTCAGATCACTCGCCGTTCCATTCAGTCACTCTAAGACAACACACAGCTGCATGCACGACCTCCTGATATCCATCCTACTGAATCCTATCTCCCACGTGAGGACAGGGTCCAACCTGGCCAGGCTGAGATGTGGGCATCATCCAGCCCTCTTAAGTTATCAGAAGAGGCTGGATGACTCCGTCACTGACGCCTGTCCAGGATATAACACAGCACCCCATAGAATTAAGCACATCATGGAAGACTGCATTGCACACAGTCACCTACGCCAACAACACAACATACACTCCTTGAGAGCTCTGTGGGAAAGTCCGGTCTCGGCCACGGCCTTCCTTAGGGACTCGGGGCTGTTCGGCCAGACTGCCTAGGGAACAACTACTACTACCTAAGCACAGCGTAGAATATGGTAAGCTTTCTTAATTTTAAATCATTCAGCAGGGGAGAGAATTTTCGGTGGAAAATCATCTGCAGGGCATATACTTTCTTCCCATTAACTTCCACTGGGATGGTTTTGTGCAATCCAACACAGCCATAAACTGTCGGTGCACAGCATTATTCGATTATCTTTGGGGATGCCATCTAGTCCCAGTGCCATTGTTTTGTTTTGCTTTTTCCTGTTTGTTTTTTACAGAACCATTTTTAAGTGAGTTTGTGAAATTTTCTTGTGTTAGGACATGCCTGACATTTCAGAATTTACTTTGATCATCCTTTCAAATGAGTCCCTTTTTTTGTAAGGACAAACTACTTGCCTCCACTGACGCAGCTTATGTAATATACTTCCTTATTTATTTTTGTTGGTCGTCCCTTCAGTGATTTCTTATCCTTTGTAGTTTGTTCATTGTATTTTCTGGTGGCTTTTCATGTATTTTTACCATGTTTTTCTTGCATCATACCCATAGAGATATTAGTGTTGCTAGTTTTATTTGAGTTTGTGTTTTGCCTTTTGCATATTTTTTCCTAGACTGTCTGCTGAGGAAATGGATGCCAGTTTTCCGTTCTCCATGTCTTTCTTGCCCGTCCCTC
This sequence comes from Birgus latro, assembly GCA_018397915.1. Classification (NCBI taxonomy): domain Eukaryota; kingdom Metazoa; phylum Arthropoda; class Malacostraca; order Decapoda; family Coenobitidae; genus Birgus; species Birgus latro. The sequence continues at coordinate 4,527 of JAGKTI010022584.1, forward strand.
TCATTGCCCATGTGGGTAACTGGCTGAGTTACACCTTCCTGTGTCATCTCCCCGGTGTAGGACTCCTTTGATGTTTGGTCTCCAAGGCACCAGGGTTACTCTCAAATGAATTCTTGAATCTCAGACTGGTGTGTGACATACCAAGTTGGAGGAAGGACTGCTTGCCCACTAGCCCCTTTCCTAAGGGATATATCACCTGTTCCTCCTTGCAGACTTGAATAATCCAGTGACTTGATACCAGATAGGAGGAAGGACTGTTTGCCTACTAACCCGTTTACTTAGAAGTACATCACACTAATTCATCCCTGCTGACCTGAATAACCCAATGGCTCAACACAGTTTTTTTTTTTTTTTATGTGTCCGACTCTGGGCATAGGCTTTACAGCCTGCTATCAAGGCCCAGTCGTCCTCCTACATACCATACACCTCTACATGTCACCACTTCGGCGCTTAACACCCACCGTCCATATTGAATACATGCTAGGGCTGTCTCATACAGGACTGGTGTATTGGTATTAGCGGGGTTATTTTTACGACATGTCGGCGGGTCTTCTGGTAGATTAGTAAAGCCTGATTTTAATGAAATTCAAATCCTTAAACTGTTCCCTGGACCAGCGAGGATTCGAACCTGGGTCCCACGGGACTGCAAGCCAACTCTCTACCGATCGAGCTACCGCCTCCCCTTGGTTGGCAAGGAACTCTCCTTTGAGGTTCCTCTCAGGTGCATCATGCAGTAAGAGGGAAGAAAAAAAACACACATTAAATATTATCACCATAAAATAATAATAATAATAATAATAATAATAATAATAATAATAATAATAAAAATAACAATAACAATCCATCCATTCATCATCCAATCCTACGTTCCCCCATGAGGAGCGTAGGAGCCCGGGGCTAGGCAAGTTGATCCTGACATTTAAGATGAGAGTGACCAACCTCACTCATCCTTGAGTGGCACAACAAGAGCAATAAACCCCAACCATCCCTTGGATATAAGTCTTCACTGGCTCAATCCGACTGTAGCGCCATAATTACCCACTAAACCACCAGGCGCAACAATTCGGTTATATGGTTACCACCCAGCGTAGTAAATTGTTTCCTGGTGTTCAGGCAACCATTTGGCATGTCACTCAATGTCCAGTCACTCATAGGCAGAAGGACGAAGAAAGAATGGAGGAAAGAAAGACTGGAAAGGATGGAAGGAAAGAAGGATGGAGGAGAGGAAAGGCAGACAACTGAGAGCAGCACTTCATTGAGTGAGTGGATGGTGAGCACCCCCACCTACCACATATAATAATAACAATAATAATAATAATAATCTGTCTATCTATCTATTGTCAGACGCCGTAATCTCGTAAGGGGTGGCCACAAACAAATCGCCTCCATGTCTCTCTTTCCCCCGCCATTTCACTGCCAAGCTCCCAGCTCACACACCTCTCTCATATACCTCTCCACTCCATCCCTCCATCTCATCCTTGGCCTCCCCCTCCCTCACATTCACTCTCCTCGCGAGTCTCTCGCTCTCCATCCTCTCCAGATGGACAAACCACCTCAGAGTGTTTCTTCTGGTGCTTCCTGTCACATCCACATCCACACCTCAACGCTCCTTCACTTCCTTATTCGTCAGTCTGTCTCTCCATTTGACTCCACATGCTCCTCTCAGATAACTAATTTCCACTGCTCTCACTCTTGAATTGTGTCCCTCCAACGAGGTCCACACGTTAGAGCTGGTATCACAATACTGTCATGCAGTAACTTTTTCACTTCCATGCTCACTTCCCTGTTTCTTATCACTGCTTTCAAAGAACCAGCAACCTTTCTTCCTTGTTGTACCCTTTCAAGCACTTCACTCTCTAAACTTCCATCCTTAGTCATCACACCACTCAAGTACTTAAACATACTCAAATTTTCCATTTCCTCCTCATCCTACCTCATTGTACATTCAATTACTTCAGTTCTTTCGAGGACCATAGCTTTGCTCTTCCTTACATTCACCTTTAGATTCCGTTTCTTACACACTCTCCCAAACTCATTCACCAAGCCTTGCAGCTCCCCTTCATCTTCACTTAACAACACAATATCATCTGCAAACAACTGTACAGGGAGTTTCCACACACTGTCCTCTGTCATTAGGGCCATTCCAACATCCACTGCCCTACCTTGTATCTCTTTTATAACCCTCTCCATATACAGACTGAACAACCATAGAGACATGACACATCCCTGTTTCAATCCAACCTTCAAATAGAAAATTTCACTCAGATCACTGTCCACATGCACTGCAGCCTTAGCACCCACATATATACACTTCAGGGCATTCAAGAACTTTCCATTTACTCCAGATATTCTTAATACTTTCCACAGTCCTTGTCTGTCCATCATGTGATATGTTTTCTCCAAATCCATGAAGGCTGCATACAACTTTTTCCCCTCTCTAGAAACTTTTCTACTAAGGACCTAAGAATGAATATCCGATCTATGCAACCTCTTCCCTTCCTAAAACCTCCCTGTTCTTCTCCAACTAATTCTAATGTGATTTCCATAACTGTCACTAAGTATCCTACCACACGTTTCTCCTGTTACACTAAGAAGGCACATCTTCATCATCATCGTCATCATCATCATCCGGACTTCCTTTCTCACCCTAGGGCAGGGTGAGGAGTAGCAATGCCCAGACTACCCAACTTTGCCCAGTCCAATGGGCCACACTTCCATTCACTCACCATTCAAGCCCCTGTAATCCTGGCTCTGTCCGATATGCCAAAAACATTCAAAGACAAGTGCCCCTATGATATCCACACACTTCTTTTTCCCCATTTCCTTTGTACAGGAGAATAGTTATACCTGACTTTCAGTCATCTGGGACTTTACGTTCCTCCCAGATCAATCTGCACATCGTCCACATCCATTCTACTACTATTTCTTCCCCGTGCTTCAGCATTTCACCACACACTCCATCAATTCCTGGGGCCTTCCCCATTTTGACTTTCATCATTGTTTCCACAACTTCTGTCTTGCTGATTTCTTCCTCTCTTCTCACATCCCTCCTTTTCCCAGCCATTCCCCAACCACTTATACTTACATTACTTTCATTCTCTATGTTCAACAGTTCCTTAAAGCGTTCTCTTCATCTGCTCACTTTTTTTTTCCTTCTCCACTAATAATCTACTATTTTTATCTTTCACTCCCCGACTAACTTCTTCAACACCCTGTCTAACTCTCTGTACCTCTTTCCGAAACATTTGCTTACATTCCCTCCACTTTACACTCAAATTCTTTCCCAAATTCCTCATCCACTTTCTTCTAACTCTGTCTTACTAATCTTTTCACCTCTCTCTTCCTTTCTACATATAACTCTCCCTTCCATCTCACAACTTCCTCCACATCTGTTTCATATCCACTTACTATAGCTTTCTTCTTTTTTGCCACAGCGTGTCTCACCTATTCATACCACTATGCTGTTCCTTGCACCCCTTTTCGTCTTCTCTTCACCCCACACACCACTTCACATGCTGCACAGATTACTTCTGTGAATATCTTGCACACACCTTCCATGTCCCCCATCTGCCCCATATCATATTCACCCAATCACTCCTCCACTTCTCTCTTATATTCTGCCTTTTTTCCATCCTTTTGTAACCTTTCTACACTCCTTGTATGAACTACTTCCTCCCTTCCTTCCCTTCTTCTGTTCCTCCATTTCATTTGGACCTTGACTTTCACCACCACCAAGTGGTCGTCAGAAAGTCCACTCCCCCAACCTCTATATGCTCTTGCATCCATTACATACCTTCTCATTCTCTCATCCACACACACATAATCAGTCATTTCCTTTCATTCATTCAGTGTACCACCCACCCGTCTCATCACTTGCCATGTATACCAGTGGATTATTTTGTATTTGAAGAGGGAATTGATATCACCACCCCTCTCCCGGCACAAACGTCCACTAGAGCACTGCCATTCTCATCCACTTCTGCAGGCACACCCCACTCACCAACTACTCCATCCACCTTCACATTCTCTACTTTTCCATTCATACCTCCGACCAAAAACGCTCTCTCATTCCTTTCAAACTTTTTCATGCACACTTCAACATTTGTCCAGAACCCTTCTTTTACTCTGCTTGCACGATTTTGCTTTGGCGCACACACACACACACACACACACACACACACACACAAACACACAGTCGCCCACATTTGTAATCCAACTTTCAATCTTACCCACACAGTCACTGAGACAACTGATCCATTCTCTCTTAAATTCTCCTTTCATCTCTTGCACACAACAATACACACTCCTTCCTTTGGCCTCTCAATCTCACCCACTCCCACGCATATACCCCGTCCATACTCCAATTATCTCACACTCTCACCTATCCATTTAATTTCAGTTAATCCATACACATCCACTTTCGCACCCTCAAGCACCTGGAAAATCTCTCTTTCTTTCACCTCATCATTTGCACCCCATACTTTCCATGTAGCTATCCGTACCAAGCCCTTTGTTCGGTCCTTAGTCGTCACCGTTGGGTCAGTCCTGGTCCGAGGCTTCTAGTTCGTATTTTTAGTTAGTTGTTTTCCGGGGAGGGACACTAATAATAATAATAATAATAATAATTATTATTATTATTATTATTGTAGTTGTTTTTGTTGTTGTTGGTACTGTAGTCCCAGGTTCATCTGAAATGTGAACCCTGTGGACTGTAGGCTGAAAATGTGCTTCTCCAACAATCCACCATCCATCTTTTGGAAGGAGAGGCAGGGGTGAGGGTGTGTATATAGCCTGGCAGTGGCATTGCCTGGCTATATCGGTGCCACCACGTGAAGGAGTTCCTAGGGTGTGGGGGGGAAAGAGTTTATGACTCGGAAGTGATCTCTCTCTCTTTCTCTCTCTTACTTACTATATGTTCACTTTATGATCAACTGTTAATTATTTTAGAACATTCCTTTTTTTTTTTTTTACAGGGTGCCTGATAAATAACTCTCCATTAAAAACTCACCTCCGTATCCAATATGTTGAGGATACGGCTCATTCTGCTGGTGTGGGTGTGGGTGAAGCACTGTTAGTAGGGAAGTGAATAAACAATGCAGGATAGACACTGATAACACTGACTGAAGAGGTAATAACAGTGAAGAGGTAATAACAGCCAAGAGGTAATAACAGCGAAGAGGTAATAACAGTGAAGGGGTAATAATAGTGAAGAGGTAATTGAAGAGGTAATAACAGTGAAGGGGTAATAATAGTGAAGAGGTAATTGAAGAGGTAATAACAGTGAAGAGGTAATTGAAGAGGTAATAACAGTGAAGAGGTAATAACAGTGAAGAGGTAATTGATGAGGTAATAACAGTGATGGGGTAATAACAGTGAAGAAGTAATAACAGTGAAGATGTAATTGATGAGGTAATAACAGTGAAGAGGTAATTGATGAGGTAATAACAGTGAAGAGGTAATAACAGTGATGAGGTAATTGGTGAGGTAATAACAGTGAAGAGGTAATAACAGTGAAGAGGTAATTGGTGAGGTAATAACAGTGAAGAGGTAATAACAGTGAAGAGGTAATAACAGTGACGCCATCACGTGCCTGGACATACCCAGGTGGTTCTGCCTGGGTATACAAACGTGCCTCATGCCTCCCAGTCCCCATGAAGGAGGGTGGCTGAATGCAGGGCAGGGATTACTGAAGCCTGCGGTCCACTGGGTTCACGTTCAGATGAGCCTCGGGTTGCTGCTGCTGCTGCTACTACTACTACTACTACTACTACTACTACTACTACTACTACTACTACTACTACTACTACTACTACTACTACGAGTACACTACTACTACTGTTGCTATTGTTCTGTACTACTACTATTGCTACTACTACTACAACCACCACTGCTACTACTGCACTTATTATACCACACTTACTATTGGCTGATAGTTGTTGCTGCTGCAATCCCAGGCTCATCTGAAGGTGAACCCGGGAAAGTACAGGTTCAAGTTGCCTTCTCCTGCATTCCTCCATCCTTCTTGCAGAGGGTAAAGAAAGAGTTGAGGGGCGTTTGTATGGCAGGGGCGATTATGTCAGTGCCGCCACGGGAAGACATCCATCAGTAGCACCTGGCTAATAGCACTACTGTATACTGTGATGATGAAGGGAAGGCAGGAGAGAGAAGAAGACAAGATGCATACACAGACGCAGGAAGAGGGGGAGAGGAGGGAGGTAGGAGAGATCGACGGACAGACAAACAGATGGAGAAGAGAAAAGACGACAAGAACAGGCTGATGAGGTCAAGTTCAGTATTATAAAAGTATATATAATAGACGACTTACCAGATTTTTTAAAGAACTTAAAATCTACACCGTAGTTTGTCCATCTTCATTTGGAGGAACTTTTGTTCCTTTTACAGCTTATTTCCCGGATCTCAGTGGCAGAATAAGACAATGTGGATTAACATCAATTCCATAGCATTTTCTCGTGATTAGCCTCATAATCTGGTGCTAATCCCTTGTTACATATTAGCATTCAAGACGGGTATATGAGTTTCGGTCAAGTTAAAGTGGAAAGAGTAAAGCTTGTGGGAGGAGAAATAATGTTACACGATGAGGCATATTTACAGCGAGGCATTTAATTTGAAGTAGGACAGAAAATAAAGTTTATCGGTAAGAAGTTCCCAATTTACATCCACAGAATAACTAAGCTTAGTCATTAAAGACAAATGAACTTTTCTTTGGCCTCTCTATGCACCTGTGTATTGACATCTTGGTGGTGAGAAAGTGACAACACAGAGAGACTTTGGGTTTTGTCGTACATCTTCTCTACTGTACTCTCAAGCAACACAAAATTACTCCCCTGTCTGATAAAGTGTAATTTTATCCATTTAAAAGAATCACTTACTTCAGTAACACTTCTTAAAATTTGTTCTTGCTGTCTCCAAATGATTTTATTAAAGTCTGAAAAAATTATATCTCCTATAGACTTATTTAACCCTCGTCACTCCTACAAAGATGTTTACAAGATGAAGAGCTAGAAAGGGTACAACTTGGAAGGAAGGAAAGAAGCGAAGTTAAATGTATACATTGAGGGTAGTAACAAACACTGAAAGGTGAGCGTATAAGTAGACTTCGCTGTAAGGAAACGAGTCGGGAGAGGGGTTAAAATAAGTTACATGAGATAAGCGAAAGGAATTACGTGGAGAGAAAGAAAATGAAGTTAGAGAGCGTTGTGGGGTTGATGTGAATGTCTTTTGATGTAGCAGAAGCATTTTGAGATGTTATGGCCATGTGGAGTGAATGAAAAATGAACGACTGACAAAGAGATGGTAACTGAAGATGAGGTGAAGGAGTACTGGTGAGAGTTGGAGGAGGGGGAGGGGGAACTGCCTGACGTTGGAGATATGGAGGCGATTTGTTTGTCTCTGACTATAGATGGACACCATATAAGGGTGCTCTCCTAAGCTAAATATAACTGGATGGTAGCAACAATAGTAATATGATGCCCTCGGGTTCAAAGAATTATGCCGTTTTTACTCTAATTTGTTCCAGATTTTCGTCCTTTTGCTGCCTTTATTACGCTGGTCAGTGGTAGCAATAGACAATACTGCAGCGTTGCATCCTCTCCATAGCACTTCTCAGTACTAGCATCCTATTCTGGTGTGAATCTCTTGCTACAGCTCAGTATGCAAGACAGAGAGACTGCATTATTAGGTCAAGGTACAGTAAAAGTATCAGTTACATCCACACGTATACTTTGCATTGGTGGCGACTCCAAACAGCTCCTGCTTCCTAAATACGACAGTTGTGGTGCGTTTTGATCAGATGCAGCAGTGAAGTAACTTTATTATTATGTTTGGCTCTGATATTAGACTTGGCAGTCCATTCCCTGAGTACCAGCAGTGCTCCAATGTGCCACAGCCTTCAGGTATCACCACTTTGGCACCAATACCCACTCTCCATATTGAGTACATTCTAGGGCTGCTGCAGTCTTACTTCCGCATGTAAACACTGCATTGCAGGAATACTTGAAACTTTTAATGGAACAGGTCCGGTGCGGTGTGTGGTGCTGATCACATGGTATATCCTCCCGTCACCTCAACACAGTCCCCACCATGTAGCTGCTCCGCTCTCTCAGCAAGAATGCCACCACCTCAGCCACCTCTGTGCCAAAAGGAGAAAATTAAGCTTAATAGGTCTTGATTTCCATGTGGCGTAAATTGTTCAGATGAAAGAACTATGCTCGCAAGTGGAAAAGTTGCTGAATCTGAAGATGGAGCACTTTTGCCCTCGTCTGGACCCTCTTGAGATGATATATATATATATATCCCACCAGCATCGTGTCCCACCAACATCGTGATTGTAATAATAATAGAATAACTGAAAACACAGTTTCAGCTTACTTCCCTATATACCCATCAGCATTCCTGGTAAAACTGCTGAAGAATACTTAGGACTTACTAATTGTACCTGTAAAGTATATCGGTTTATCTGTCTATCAATCAGTCTGTTAATAATTCAAACAATCAATCAATCAGTCTGTGAAAACAGGAATCATGTAATGTTTACTATATGATCACTACAGTTCTAAGCAGAAAATTTAATCTTCCTGTAAAGGTACAATCAATTTCTCATTTTGACTGATTAGCCCTTTGATCGTTAGTTATTCAACACTAAGTTCCAATGAACTCTGTTTGCACAGATTCGGGAGCTCCCTTCGGGCATGTTCAACAATGTGGAGAACATTCTGGTAGTGTTCTTCATTCTTGGCTGAATAAAGATATTCTGAACAGAACATGATTCCACGTTCAGAAGTCAGTGATGGCATTCAGCACTTCTAGGTTGGTTGCCGATGCCTCGTACGCAGCAGACTGTTGCAAGTCTCCAGCAGCTTCTGGAAGGATTTTCGGGTCGAATTATAGAGCTTGATATGTGAACCAGGAGTGACAGTCAACTAAGTTAGCAAGTGTTGTTCAGGGAGTGACTGTAAATGGAAATTTAGGCTATCAGTATCCCACTCCGAAGCCTTCTGATGACTTTGACAATTTGCTTTCTGGCTTGACTAGCTCGAGTCTATGGCAAATGCACAGAGAACGTCTGCTGGCATCTTGTTGATGAGAAATGCACAAGGCACCATCTCTGATGTCAGATACCAAACTTGCCATTGACGTTTGCGTAGTGCATTCTTGGAAACCAGTCAGTTTACAGCCTCAGACTGCAGCTGAAGTTGGAAGAGACTTAAGCCATGCTATAGCGCGTCCAAAACGACGGGCAGGTCATCCACCACGATTAGGATGACAAAGATGACACAGTTCCTCACTTTTGGCACCTGCTTCCCTGAGGTAACTGTTGATTTTATTTTATTAAGGCATGCAGATTTTCATGGAATACACTAACTTTTCCTTGAGGTAACTGTTGATTTTATTAAACTAAGGCATGCAGATTTCCATGGAATACATTAACTTTGACATTCATGATCTGGCCCTGTGCATTGCTGCTTGTCGTTTAAAGGTGATTTGATGGTAAGCCTTATCTCCATCAAGAAAAAGTAAACATAGTTCAATGAACTCTCGATAATCATCTCTCTGAAATGAGATCTCTGAACGGGCAAGCAGCAGAAAACTGGCCTTACAGTCCTCTAACAGAAATAGCGCCGTTCCACCGAATACACCGGCAGGGTAAGTCTCTGTCGTTGTCATTGAGAAGATTGATCATCCTCTCAATTGCCTTTCTGTGATCATGGGAATATTTGCTCCCATGTGGTTAGAGGGTGTACCATCCTGTATGTGATACTTAAAGCAATGCAGCGCTTGGCCTGAAATGGGAACGCGAAGACCAGCGAGTTGTGTCCTCCTTCATAGCGGCAGTGCCCAGTACAAAGATTTTGTGTCTCTGGGGTGGCTTTGTTGACAAGTGAAGCGACAGTGGAAGTTGAGTGTAGATTTGACTCTGCCATCAGCGTATAGGTATCTCTGAAAATACAAGAAAACATGGAAAACTGTTGTTATATTTTGATTAACGTAACCATAAAAGTTATGCCATAATGCTTATTACAGCATGTAATAATGCTTGATAAGGAACAGAAAAAAATGATAACTGTACTGGTTAACCACATGCTACATAGGTAAAGTTACATAAATGCACATTATATATCTATCACTTACATGTATGTGAATATATGAAAGCAGACATATCCACACATAAACCTAAATCATATATCGCACATGACAACATACCTCCAAGCATAGGTTACGGTGCTTTACACTAGGAGTCATGATATAAGCTGATCAGAACCGTTAAAATGAAGGCGCTAAAAGGATGATCATGAAGAGGAAACTCAAACAGACATTGCCGCCCAGGAACATATATTAACTCCAATTGCCAACACCTTGATACTGGGACATGACTGCATAAAACCTTTCAATATCAAATCAAGGTGTTACTGGGCCGCATAAACTCAGTGAAGGGAGATTAATTTGCAGTACGTTGACTTCGAGATGGAATACTGTACCTTACTGATTTTTAAATTAAGATGTAATTTTATTGAACATGCACGAGACTAAATGTAACGTTTTTAGTCTAGGGACATATAAAATTTTCACCACTGTGGCATGTGATGGGCACTTATATACTGTATATATTTAGTCTTCTTCGCGAGGTCAGTTATGACATAGTTAAA